>SIJG01000014.1:2298161-2311034 GCA_023374025.1 Heterodera schachtii
GAAAAGTCAAAATTTAATAGGATTTAAAAAATTATTTATTTATTGAATAAAAATTATTAAAAAATAATCCAACGTCACTTCCAAAACATTGATCGGACCATTCTCCATGATAAATGATTAATAAAATTAAAATTAGAAAATTAAATTCACACAATGCTAATAATTATTATTAAAAAAATTTTTATGATAACATTAATAAAAAAAAATCAGATCAGCATAAAGTCAAATGAAAAAGAATTAATGTAAAACAAAAAAGTGTAATGAGGAATGATGAAAACTACCGGCACATTTCGACATAGTTTTTTGAAGCCAAATAAATTAATTATCTAATAAATAAAGTATAACCAATAATAAAATCGCAAAGATAAAAATTTATTATAAAGGAACTCAAAATGATAAAAAATAATTCACAGCTACAAATATAAAAAAAAGCTTTAATTAATTAAATATATAACATATTATAATCAACATTTTATTTAAGCAATTTTGAACACTTTTTTTAATTTTAATTAAACACTTTCACTTAAAATAATATAAAAAATTATACCAAGGCATATTTAAATCCAAACTTTTTTAACTAATATTTTTAAATATAAATAAATAATCAACCATTTTATTTTAAATTAGAGTAAGTACAAAAAACAAAAATTGGCGTCTACAAGAAATCACACGAAAAACGATTAAAATATGAATCAGAAAAAGCTCAGGTACAGTTACCCCCCCCCCAAAACAAGGGAAAATAATTAATTAAAAAGTCAAAAAGAAATTTTAACCAAGCCTTCATTAAATGAATAATTTTTACATAAACTAATGAATAATTAAACAAATAATTTTTCATTAAAAATTTATAAATTAAAAATTATTTTAAAATATTTTATTACAGTTTTCAACTTGAATTTTAAATGGAAGTAAGTGGATAATTAAAAATTATATTAAAAATGGAAATAAAATACATTTTTACTAATTTTTTTTTTGATTAATATGCAAACATTTGGAAATACAAATTTTTTTATAAAAGGTAAAAAAGTGGTTTGGATGTAGAGAAGATAGGAGCTGGTTGCAAGAATTGGAAAATAAAAACATAACCAAATTAAGTGGTTGTTTAAATATATATATATATATGATAATAACAAATAAAACAACAAAAGAATTATTAAAAATGTGCAGAAAATTGAAGCATTTATTAAATATTTTGCCTTTTCTGTAGAGATTATTACTTAGTAATATAAATTCAGTAAAAAAAGTTTAATTTAGCATTTTTAATGATCAATTAACGGGTAATAAGAACAAAAATCAATATTGCAAATTAGAAAGTGAAAATTTTCCTTTTTTTTTAATATTTCATGGTTTTATTATATTATAAAGATAATCAAAAGCTAATTATCTCAGTTGTTTAATTCATTAATTGCTTAAAATCTCTTTATGTAATCTTAAAGCTAGTCTTATAATTAAAATTTTAATATTGAAATTTTAACCAAAATGACAATAATAACTTTAACCATACTCAATGAACTCAACAAGATGAGTCATCTAACAAAAAATTAAAAGTGACCAATAAAAACTACTTAAATTTATTTTAAATAAACTGAATTAGAATTCACTTTAAACATAAAATTAAAAACCAAAAAATGAATATTTGTGTATACGAAAAGCAGCACCAACTAGCGCAAAAGAAGTCCTATTGCACATGATTATATATTCTGAATTTTAAACGCTTCACATAAAGAACTCAAATTAAAATAATAATTAATTTAAAAGATCATTATTGAGTTATATTATTTTTTAAATTCAAAAAATTGTCCAAAAAAAAAAAAAAATTTAAAGACGATTTTTGAGAAAATTTCTTAAGAGGTTTATTTTCAGAAATTTTTGGATCGATTCTTATGGATGTATTTTTCGTTTTTATTGCATTTTTGTTAACCAAAATAGGCAAAAATAGGCTCTTTCAAAATTTTTTAGGCTTTTTAGGCTCTAAAAACAACATTTGGCCAATGCTAAAAGGCAACATTTGCCGGATTGACTTGTGGCCAAAGAATTTCCGCCATTTGCGCCAATTCCTTCCGTCCATTCTCTTCGATTGTCCGTCTCTCAGCTGTTTCAGTTGCGATGTTTTCCCGGCATTTCCGCCCGACGAAAGTGCCAATGCGTCGGATGACCAAGCCGTGGCCAAATGGCTTTTTTTACCTCATCCGGACGGTGTGCCGAAGCTGCTCCGATGCAGAATCTGTCCATCCGTGCAATTGTCAACAAAAATGGAACCACTTAAAATGGTGTCTAATTTTATTGGCACCATATTTTTTGCCTTCAATTTTCATTTAGGCTTTTGCCAATGCTTCATATCCTGTCAACTTCATCTTTGTCCTTTGGACTCGCTTTTAGTTTTCTTCTTTTGCTGATGACTCCGTTTTGCCTTTTTAAATAACCAACGAATTCACTGGGGAACGATTGGCACTGAAAAAGTCCAACAACAGAAACTTTTTCTGATTCGTTGTCCGATTTGGCGAAATGAAACCAAATGGGCAAAATGGGAAAATGAAGCGATCGGAGAGCCCTTTCAATGGAATCGAATTGGCATTGATCTTAATGAGTAGGGATCGTTTTTTTTTATGTAAATACATGTTTTTTTCCTGGATTCTCCATGCTCTAAATAGTAGGAAAAACACTTTCTTTTTTGTGTTTGCAAACAAAAGTTGGGACTTTTATTTAAATATTTTTACATATTTTCGGGTTTTTCTATTATATTACTATGTACATATTTTTATACATATTTTGGACTTTTTCGTACATATTTCGCAATTTTTCGTACATATTTTCTTTTCTTTTTTTTACATATTTGAGGATTTTGAGAATTTATTGAAATTTTTTATGAAAAAATTAAAAAAAAACTTCTAAAAAATCGAATTCTTTTTCAAAAAATTATATACCAAAAATTAATTTTTGAAATACTAAAATGTGCTTCTAAGCCTATTTTGGTCATTTTTATGCCATTTTGTGCCTAATTCTCTAAAAAATCAACTATTTTTAGCTTTATTTATTTTTTGTTAAATATCTTTTACAATTTATATCTTAAATATTTTATGCATTTTTTTTATTTTGCAAATGTTTTTTGACGATTATTGTATAAATCACAATCTTAATTATGCTACAAAAATAACACGCATGACAACATTTACTATTACTCAATATTGAGCAAGAAAAAAAAAATTAAATTTAAAAATAACTATAAATTTGTGCTAATATTAATAGTTAAAATAAAAGTTTGCCCAGGAAAAATTAAAAAAAAAAACTATTCATATTGGCTAAAATCACAAAATTTGGTCATTTTTTCAATAAAATCTGTTAACATTAAAAAACTGGGCAATTAATAAAGCGTTTATTTGTCTCGGGTTTTTTTGGTCTCGGTCTCGAGTCTCGGTCTCGGGCTCGGTCTCGATTTTCGAGACTCGAGACCGAGACTTTTTTACACCGCTAATGATTAGCTTTTTGTAAATTTAAAATTAATGTATTTTTGGTATCTTTTTTGCTTAACACACGTATTCATATCCGTGGTTTAGTGGGTTGTGTTTTGTGTTCTTGGTTATCTTCGTCATTTTTGCTTTGGATCAGTTCCCCTTCAAGTAATTTTTTTTTTTTAATTTTCAAAATTATTCCCTTTTCAGTGGGAATTCATTCATAATTTTAACAATTAAAATCATAAAATATTGTCAGTTTTGGACTAAATCTATTAATAAAATGCACTCAACTTTTCAAAAATTTCCCCGGCGGCGCCTATCGGCACCGCCGGAGCTCCAAAATTCCCTTTTTTTAATTGACTAAAAACAGCGCAAAAAATTGCGTTTTTGGATTGATTATAGTACCTAATTGATTCAAAATTAAAAAAATAAAAATTTGTTAAGAAATACGCAAAAAAAAATTTTTTCACGCTTTTTAAGCGTATAAGAAAATTTTTTGAGAAAAGTCTCGGGTCTCGGGTTTTTTTGGTCTCGGTCTCGGGGTTTTGGGTCTCGGTCTCGAGTCTCGGGGTCGAGTCTCGGTCTCGGGGTCGAGTCTCGGTCTCGAGTCTCGGGGTCGAGTCTCGGTCTCGAGTCTCGGGGTCGAGTCTCGGGAAATTTTTGGTCTCGGACAGCACTAGTAAATTGCATAAATCCTTTGCCATAAGAAGCGAACAAAGAACGGAAATGGCAGAGAAAAAGGACAAGATTATGAAAAAAACCATAAAAACGCAAAGAATTTATTAATTAAGAAAAATGTTACATATATGCTAAGAAACCGTGGATGGTCATTAATTGGACTTAACATTGATTGGACGCATAAAAATCGATTAGCGCATAAAAATATGCCAACATTATTGTTCCAATTCACTGTGCAGAAAAATGTACCATCTTTTTTTACAAACATTTTTAGTTTTTTTATTTCTCCTCATTTATAGATACATAATATTCCCTTTTAGTTAATCTAATTTAGTCCTAATTGGCAACAAAATGTCAGACAATCCCAGCAAAGTCGAAAAACAAATGGCAAAAGCAATGTAATTTGAGTCTGTATTTTTATGTTTAAATTCATCATTTTTCCGTTTTTCAGTTTCATCTCCGGCGACGGTTGGCTGGCGGTGTTCGATTTGCTCACGCCTTCTCAACTTGGCCTTGGAATCGCACTGATCAGCCCCCGATTTGACCGATTTGTGGACGAACATTTCAAAACGCGAAAATGGGCATTGGGCGACATACGAATTCGAAGCAAAATTGGACAAAATGGCACAAAGGAAATGGAAATTGTCAGTTCCGACTTGAAATTGTTGCCAATTCCGCAAAATCCGCCGCCAAAAAAAGTCATTGGATTCAGCCGAATTTCGATAAAGTAAAATTAAAAAATTTGAGTAATAGTTTTTTTGCTAGTTTAAAATCTATTTTAGAACATAAAAATGAATTTTGAAAAATTCAAATTTTTGACTTTTGTCCCGAATTCGGGTCCGGGGTTCTAAATAGGCCAAAATGAATGCCATAATTATGATCAGTGACCCAAAAAATCCTTAGAAATATGTTTCCACGACAAAAACAAAAAAAAATTTTCTGCCAAAAAAAGGGGGGAGCATCTAAAAAATTACTGATTAATGTATTTTATGCTATTTGCAGTTACATCGATCACAATGTGCTCAAGCGCTTCGCGCTCAGGGACGCGGCTGCGCCGCGTCGCTAGACTTTTAAAAATGCATGCCGTTTCGCGGTTTCAGGACGGGCGCTTCGCGCCTGTTTTTTAATTTTGTTGAGAGCATTCGACCGCTTCGCGGCCTCAGGACGGGCGCTTCGCGCCCGTTTTTTAATTTTTTGGGGACATTCGGCCGCTTCGCGGCCTCAGGACGGGCGCTTCGCGCCCGTTTTTTAATTTTTTGGGGGACATTCGGCCGCTTCGCGGCCTCAGGACGGACGCTTCGCGCCTGTTTTTTAATTTTGTTGAGAGCATTCGGCCGCTTCGCGGCCTCAGGACGGGCGCTTCGCGCCCGTTTTTAATTTTTTGGGGACATTCGGCCGCTTCGCGGCCTCAGGACGGGCGCTTCGCGCCCGTTTTTTAATTTTGTTGAGAACATTCGGCCGCTTCGCGGCCTCAGGACGGGCGCTTCGCGCCCGTTTTTTAATTTTTTAGGGGACATTCGGCGCCTCGCGGCCTCAGGACGGGCGCTTCGCGCCCGTCTTTTAATTTTGTTGAGAACATTCGGCCGCTTCGCGGCCTCAGGACGGGCGCTTCGCGCCCGTCTTTTAATTTTGTTGAGAACATTCGGCCGCTTCGCGGCCTCAGGACGGGCGCTTCGCGCCCGTTTTTTAATTTTTTGGGGGACATTCGGCCGCTTCGCGGCCTCAGGACGGGCGCTTCGCGCCCGTTTTTTAATTTTTTGGGGGACATTCGGCCGCTTCGCGGCCTCAGGACGGGCGCTTCGCGCCCGTTTTTTAATTTTTGGGGGACATTCGGCCGCTTCGCGGCCTCAGGACGGGCGCTTCGCGCCCGTCTTTTAATTTTGTTGAGAACATTCGGCCGCTTCGCGGCCTCAGGACGGGCGCTTCGCGCCCGTTTTTTAATTTTTTGGGGACATTCGGCCGCTTCGCGGCCTCAGGACGGGCGCTTCGCGCCCGTCTTTTAATTTTGCTGAGAATATTCGGCCGCTTCGCGGCCTCAGATGGGCGCTTCGCGCCTGTTTTTTAATTTTGTTGAGAGCATTCGGCCGCTTCGCGGCCTCAGGACGGGCGCTTCGCGCCCGTTTTTTAATTTTTGGGGGACATTCGGTCGCTTCGCGGCCTCAGGACGGGCGCTTCGCGCCCGTTTTTTAATTTTTTGGGGGACATTCGGCCGCTTCGCGGCCTCAGGACGGACGCTGAATTTTATGGAGATGGAAACTCCAAAATAGCTTAAAATTCTCCCGATTTTTCTCGATTTTTAATGCTTTAAATGAGCTGAATTGGACCATTTTGAGGCGAGTTATGATTTTACAAAATTTACTTTAAAATTTAAATGGCCAAAAATTGATATTTTTACACAAATTTCTAATCACATTTTAAAATATCCGGAACTCAATATAAAGTGTATATTCGTAATTAGCAGCCTAAATTAGCCCAGAAAAGTATTTTTCCTTTAATTTATGAGCAAAAATTTTTTTCAAAAATTGCAAAACCATGGGGTCCCCCCTATGGTTTTTAATTTCAAAATTCATTTTAATTTTATAACTTTTTTCATATTAAAGATAAAAACATGCGATAAAGCATATTAGATAGAGCTTAAAATTCTCTACAAAAATGGTCTAAAACATTTTTTGTTAAAATCAACTCCTGACGAGTTATGGCGCCAGAACTGAAATTGACCCCTAATTTGTCGGGAGCGGCTCGGGAGTGTGGCATCACTTAAGCAACTTTTTGAGGCGCATCCGGGAAAACTATAGGTTTTTCGCTCCGAGGGCCAACTGAGCGCCAGCGGCGCTGAAACGGCCCGAAATTTTTTTTGTCCGTTTTTGATGGACTGTAGCTTTAAGGGAAGAAGCGGGAGCCAAAAATGCTTGCTGGGAGGATTTTAAGTTGAACTGTGCCCTACAATTTCGCTTCCAATCATTTTTCTCTACGACCAACCGTATTCCGTGTACAGTCGCGGAAAAATTGGTGGGTCAAAAACCGGATTTTCGTTTTTCAGGAATAACACAGCCGGGTTTGCACTGAACGAGTTGGCGCCAGCAAACTTTTTGTACAGCTCGACGAGCTCTATCCAACCGTGTTTTCAAATTTCGAAAATTTTCAGAAATTTTCGAGCTAGGCCCCCTCGAAAATTTTCCGTTTTTGAATTTTATTATTTTTTGCAGATTTTTCCGGGCAAAACGGAGACCACTTTCAAGCAACCGTTTTTCATGCTCTATCGATTGGTGGCATTTTCAGAAAAATTTTTCAAAATTTTTTTGGAAATAGAAAATTTTCAAAAATTAGGGGCCAATTTCAGTTCTGGCGCCATAACTCGTCAGGAGTTGATTTTAACAAAAAAATGTTTTAGACCATTTTTGTAGAGAATTTTAAGCTCTATCTAATATGCTTTATCGCATGTTTTTATCTTTAATATGAAAAAAGTTATAAAATTAAAATGAATTTTGAAATTAAAAACCATAGGGGGGACCCCATGGTTTTGCAATTTTTGAAAAAAATTTTTGCTCATAAATTAAAAAAAAAATATTTTTCTGGGCTAATTTAGGCTGCTAATTACGAATATACACTTTATATTGAGTTCCTGATATGTTAAAATGCGATTAGAAATTTTTGAAAATCAACAATTTTTTGGCCCCTGAAAATTTAACGTAAATTTTGAAAAATCATAACTCGCCTCAAAATGGTCCATTTCTACTTATTTAAAGCATTAAAAATCGAGAAAAATCGGGAGAATTTTAAGCTATTTTGGAGTTTCCATCTCCATAAAATTCAGCGTCCGTCCTGAGGCCGCGAAGCGGCCGAATGTCCCCCAAAAAATTAAAAAACGGGCGCGAAGCGCCCGTCCTGAGGCCGCGAAGCGGCCGAATATTCCCAACAAAATTAAAAGACGGGCGCGAAGCGCCCGTCCTGAGGCCGCGAAGCGACCGAATGTCCCCCAAAATTAAAAAACGGGCGCGAAGCGCCCGTCCTGAGGCCGCGAAGCGGCCGAATGCTCTCAACAAAATTAAAAAACAGGCGCGAAGCGCCCATCTGAGGCCGCGAAGCGGCCGAATATTCTCAGCAAAATTAAAAGACGGGCGCGAAGCGCCCGTCCTGAGGCCGCGAAGCGGCCGAATGTCCCCAAAAAATTAAAAAACAGGCGCGAAGCGCCCGTCCTGAGGCCGCGAAGCGGCCGAATATTCCCAACAAAATTAAAAGACGGGCGCGAAGCGCCCGTCCTGAGGCCGCGAAGCGGCCGAATGTCCCCCAAAAAATTAAAAAACGGGAGCGAAGCGCCCGTCCTGAGGCCGCGAAGCGGCCGAATGTCCCCCAAAAAATTAAAAAACGGGCGCGAAGCGCCCGTCCTGAGGCCGCGAAGCGGCCGAATGACCCCCAAAAAATTAAAAAACGGGCGCGAAGCGCCCGTCCTGAGGCCGCGAAGCGGCCGAATGTTCTCAACAAAATTAAAAGACGGGCGCGAAGCGCCCGTCTTGAGGCCGCAAAGCGGCCGAATGTTATCAACAAAATTAAAAGACGGGCGCGAAGCGTCCGTCCTGAGGCCGCGAGGCGCCGAATGTCCCCTAAAAAATTAAAAAACGGGCGCGAAGCGCCCGTCCTGAGGCCGCGAAGCGGCCGAATGCTCTCAACAAAATTAAAAAACAGGCGCGAAGCGCCCGTCCTGAGGCCGCGAAGCGGCCGAATGTCCCCAAAAAATTAAAAACGGGCGCGAAGCGCCCGTCCTGAGGCCGCGAAGCGGCCGAATGCTCTCAACAAAATTAAAAAACAGGCGCGAAGCGTCCGTCCTGAGGCCGCGAAGCGGCCGAATGTCCCCCAAAAAATTAAAAAACGGGCGCGAAGCGCCCGTCCTGAGGCCGCGAAGCGGCCGAATGTCCCCAAAAAATTAAAAAACGGGCGCGAAGCGCCCGTCCTGAGGCCGCGAAGCGGTCGAATGCTCTCAACAAAATTAAAAAACAGGCGCGAAGCGCCCGTCCTGAAACCGCGAAACGGCATGCATTTTTAAAAGTCTAGCGACGCGGCGCAGCCGCGTCCCTGACCGGATTGACTTGTGGCCAAAGAATTTCCGCCATTTGCGCCAATTCCTTCCGTCCATTCTCTTCGATTGTCCGTCTCTCAGCTGTTTCAGTTGCGATGTTTTCCCGGCATTTCCGCCCGACGAAAGTGCCAATGCGTCGGATGACCAAGCCGTGGCCAAATGGCTTTTTTTACCTCATCCGGACGGTGTGCCGAAGCTGCTCCGATGCAGAATCTGTCCATCCGTGCAATTGTCAACAAAAATGGAACCACTTAAAATGGTGTCTAATTTTATTGGCACCATATTTTTTGCCTTCAATTTTCATTTAGGCTTTTGCCAATGCTTCATATCCTGTCAACTTCATCTTTGTCCTTTGGACTCGCTTTTAGTTTTCTTCTTTTGCTGATGACTCCGTTTTGCCTTTTTAAATAACCAACGAATTCACTGGGGAACGATTGGCACTGAAAAAGTCCAACAACAGAAACTTTTTCTGATTCGTTGTCCGATTTGGCGAAATGAAACCAAATGGGCAAAATGGGAAAATGAAGCGATCGGAGAGCCCTTTCAATGGAATCGAATTGGCATTGATCTTAATGAGTAGGGATCGTTTTTTTTTATGTAAATACATGTTTTTTTCCTGGATTCTCCATGCTCTAAATAGTAGGAAAAACACTTTCTTTTTTGTGTTTGCAAACAAAAGTTGGGACTTTTATTTAAATATTTTTACATATTTTCGGGTTTTTCTATTATATTACTATGTACATATTTTTATACATATTTTGGACTTTTTCGTACATATTTCGCAATTTTTCGTACATATTTTCTTTTCTTTTTTTTACATATTTGAGGATTTTGAGAATTTATTGAAATTTTTTATGAAAAAATTAAAAAAAAACTTCTAAAAAATCGAATTCTTTTCAAAAAATTATATACCAAAAATTAATTTTTGAAATACTAAAATGTGCTTCTAAGCCTATTTTGGTCATTTTTATGCCATTTTGTGCCTAATTCTCTAAAAAATCAACTATTTTTAGCTTTATTTATTTTTTGTTAAATATCTTTTACAATTTATATCTTAAATATTTTATGCATTTTTTTTATTTTGCAAATGTTTTTTGACGATTATTGTATAAATCACAATCTTAATTATGCTACAAAAATAACACGCATGACAACATTTACTATTACTCAATATTGAGCAAGAAAAAAAAAATTAAATTTAAAAAATAACTATAAATTTGTGCTAATATTAATAGTTAAAATAAAAGTTTGCCCAGGAAAAATTAAAAAAAAAAAACTATTCATATTGGCTAAAATCACAAAATTTGGTCATTTTTTCAATAAAATCTGTTAACATTAAAAAACTGGGCAATTAATAAAGCGTTTATTTGTAAAATATTATATTTTTGATGCTTTTTTAAAAGTTTAGATTTTATTTTCATGAAAAATTTTAAAAAATGAATTTTTTTTTTTTTTGGATTTTTTCAGGACCCGGTTGGATCCGAAACCGGGACCAGGACACGACTGAAAATCTTGGACCCGGACCCGGCTTTTATGGACCCGGCAACACCCGGACCCGGTTTTTGTCCAAATACCCGGACCCGTGGAACCTAATATTTTTCCATGTTATTAATGAACATTTTTGTGCTTGATTTAAACATTTATTATTCTAAATTAAAATTTCAAATATTTTAAATTAAATTAATTTTTGGAAATGAATTTTTCAATGAATTATTTGCTACTTTTTTTGAAATTATAATATATCAATTTAATAATTTTTATTTGAGATATTTACTAAGCGTCTAAAATAATTATCTTTTAATTTAGTACTAAATTACCTTCATTAAGATTTTGAGTTTTACGGATGCCTTTTATTTCTAAAAGAAATTTTTCTTGCATCTTCACAGTTTTTTTTCATCCTCTTTTCCTTTCGGTTTGCTTTTAATTTTACAGTTAAATTAATTTTGTACAAATCTCACAATATGCATTAGAAATTCATTGTAATATCATTTTTTTATTTAAACTTAAAAAATACTATAGCACTATTTTTATTTTTTTATTAAAATATTTTATTAACTCATTTTTTGGGTTTTAATTTATGTTTTTAATTGTTCTATCGAATTTATCGGCATAAATTTATGAGATTTTTGATTTGTTTTAGCACAATTAAGCCTGAAGTCACTGAAAATTATGTGCCTGAAATAAGGCAGAAATAAAAATTTAAATTTCGTTAATTTCATTTCCTATAGGACTTTATTTAATAAAAAATTAAATTATTTTAAATTATGAAAAAAAAATATTAAAAAGCATGATATATAAATGCAATTATAATGGTGCTAATAATTGGTTTTCTATTTATCAACACTGTCATTGATTTTAAAATATAATTTAGTTTCATGCTTTTTATTAAAAATTCAAGATTATATGAATTTGGTTTTTGATTTTTATTGATTTTTTTTTTTGTTAAAAACTATTAATTTAATGATGAAAAAAATATTTAAAAAACTTGATATAATTAAATGGTAAAAGAATAAAATTATAAATTACATAAACTCAAATATATTGCAAAAATTAAATGCCAATAACTTGAAATGTTGTCGATTTGGTTATTTTTTTTATGTGATGATAGCTATAATTATGAACCGGAGTTTATGATGGGCTTCTTTAAATATTCTTTTTCTTTAATCCGATTTTTTATCTCGCCAACATGATAGTCTTTTTTTCAATGTTAAAATTTTCGTTTAATACCAATTAATTTCTCTCTTTCATTTCGTTTTTTTTTTTCAAAAAAATAACAAATAATATTCATTTACATATTTTATGAATATTTCGGTAATTTTGTCAGTTAATATAAATTATTATTAATTAGACGAAAAAAAGTTAAAATAAAATTTTTTGAACAAAATTTATAAAGTTTTATTTAGAGTTACAAGTTAAAATTATAATAGAAAATTTCTTTTTTATTTTTGACTTAATTTAAAAGTTAAAAGTTTTTTATTTGTTTTTTCAATTTTGGATCATAGTAAAATCTCTAATATGTAAAAATAATTTTTTTTTCGTTTATGAGATAATATTCATAAAATATTTTTATTAAATTAACTCGTCGAAAAGTTGGCTTACGATTTGATTCGGACAGCGACGCGCTATTAAATTCGTGAAAAAATAATTTTTTTTTATTTGTGTATAATATCTTGACAAATAATATTAATTTTATTTAATTAACTTCTTGCGGATTTATTAAATTAAAATTTTATTGGTTCGTTTAAAGTAAGTTTTAGTGCTTATATGGTATTTTTTCTTTTCTGAAATATTATTTTAATTTATTTTATCTTTTCATTTAAAAAATCCTTACCTATTTTGAATTCTATATTATGATATATTTGAACTTTTGAACTTACTTTTTAATATAATTCAAAAATTAAATTTTTTAAAAATTGTCTTCTTTGTAGTATATGATTTATTATTTTTTATTAATATTTTTAAAGTCCTACTTAATTTATTTATTAATTCCGTTCTAAGTAAATCTTTTTTCTCATAATTGATTTGAGTTTTCTTAAAATCCAAAATTAAATCTATTAAATTATTTTTACTTCAATATTAAATAATTAATTGACAAAGATGAGTTTTTATTAATTAATTAATTTTATTAATAAAGAAGTAAAAATTTTTAGTTTTAATAGTATTTTTTTT
>SIJG01000014.1:2315698-2336662 GCA_023374025.1 Heterodera schachtii
AGAAAAACAGACTTCAATTAAATATTTTTAATTTTTAGTCAAATCATAAAAAAATAATGTTTATTTAAAAAAATTTTATATTTTAGTCAATGAGACCTTCAACTTGAAAGAGCGCATGGAGACAATTGAGGTAAAACTATTATCATATAAATTAAATGCAAATAAACGTTATCAATTTTGCTCTCTATTTTTTGCATTAAAATACTGATTTTTTGTCTGAAATTTAAAATGCTTTTAGGTTAATTTTAAATATTTTTAGAATAATTTTTATAGTTAATTTAACAACTGAAAATAAACTTAGTTCTAAAAAATGAACACAAAACAAAGCAACATATAAAACAATACAAATTTTTTCGACATTCAAAAATTAATTATTCGGCTCCCACTGAATTTGATCGCGATTCAGTTTGAATCACATATTTTTCCCATATTCCCAAAAAAATCAAAATATATTACTTTACTATTCAAAAATTTATGAAAAAAAATACAAATATATATTTTATAAAGTTTTATAAAGACAAAATATCAAATAACCCAAAAAGTAACTGAAAACAGAAAAAGAGAGAAGCAATCGAAAGGAAAAATGAAAACATATTAAAAAGTTAGAGAGCTTAACATTTTGTGAAAAAAAAGATTTTTATGAAAACGGCGACAAAGTGAAAGTGCTAAAGTTGGTAATAAGTTCACGTGTCAGAGTAATTCTTTTTTCTTGATCATTTTCAGTTTCTGCTTTTGCTTTTTCTAATTTCGCCTTTTCTTCCTTGACATTTTTGTAAATATTTTCCATTATTTGTTCAAATTCTTTATCAAGTTTGGCATTTGTTGTTTCCGTCTCATTTTTTGATGGATTTTCATTATTTTTCTCCTCTATTATTTCGTAATTCAATTCCTCCTCATTTAGCAAATCCATCTCAAAATTCCTTATATTCGACAAATTTTTGCCATTTTTCCAAAAACATCTCGAAATGCTAATCAATTGTTTGACTACATCAATTAAACTCATCGGAAAATAATTTTCAATTCACAACTGGTGGCAATTGTTTCGACACTTTCGGGATTTTAGCTTAAATAAATTATTATTATTTTATCATTATTAAAATAAAAAACCTTTAGCATACAAGCGGAATAAATATTCGTATAAAAGGTCCAAACATTTACGATATTTTTGGCAATTTTCTTCAAATTCTTTCCCAATTTTTTCACAATGCCAATTCTCTCTCATCAAAAACATAATGCCAAGATGTGCTTCATATTTTCGTCTTAAATGCTCTTTCATTTTCTCAATTTCGCATAATCCTAATGAGATCAAACTGTCATCATACTGATTAATATTTCCTTTCTCTTTCCCTCGACATAAATAGTTCGAATATTGTTCAGCAATTTGAAAAAATTTCACTGCTGAATTTGTCGCCTTTCCTTTGACAAATTCAGAAAAGAACGTATCATCAAACTAAATTTGAAAAAAAAATTAATTATACGACCCCAGTGGAGATGTCATGGAATTCCGACTTCCGGTTTCTAAAAATTTTAAGGCCTCGGAATGCCATCCTTGGACCCCACGCACCCACCCAAGTCAATCGATCATCAAATTTCGGATTTAAATTAGGCCACTTCAAATAAACATCTGCTTTTAATTCTTCCGTTTTTTTAAGCATTTCATTCAATTTTTGATTAAAAATTTGCCGCATTATTCCGTCCAAACTTTCATTTGTTTGCCATTCATTCGCTGTGTCAATTGCCAATTGTAAAATCGTTTCATTAATTGACAATTTCTGTTCACAATTCATCAATCGTTCAGCATTCAATAATTTTGGTTCAAAATGATCAATGAAAAATTTGTTTAATTTATATTCATAATTTTGTCCATCAAAATAAAACCACCAAATTCTGGTCAAATAATTCACCGCATAAATTAGTGGTCCGTCAATTTCAATTCGTTCTTTAAACACAAATTTTGGCTTCACTGAGGGAATTCCGGCGTATTCCCTGCATAAATATTCATACAAAATGTCCAAAAATTTTCGATATTTTTGGCATTTTGTCCGTTCATATTCTTCAAATTTCTCCGAAAACTTGTCACATTGCCAATTTTTGCTCATAAAATACATAATGCCAAGGTGTGCCTGGTATTTTTGCATATAATATTCAGTGATTTGAATTTTAGGGTGTCCTTTCATAACTGCAATTAGCATATTGTCTTCAACCTAATTCATTAAAATGGATTAGTAAAATTGACTTTCCATAATTAATTATTAAATTTTTTTATTAAAATAAATAAAATCCCTAGAATTAGGCAATTAAAAATATTTAATAATAATAATTAATATAAAGTGACTTACTAGAATTATATTAGTATGCACTAAAAATGCCAATATGCGCCTAAAATATGCACTAAAATCATTAATTTTAAAACACCAAAAGAATGACAATTGAAAAAAAATTGACTTCAAAATTTTTTTAAATTTTTATATGGACAAATTTTTTGAAAAATTCTCACAAAAATGTTCAAAAGTTTTTGTTTTTTAAGGTTTATTTTATTTAAATTCCGAAAAAATGATTTCGTGGTGCGACATTTGAGGACCCTTGCGGATATTCCCGACATTAGAGGACCCGACTTTTGAGGACCCGACATTTGAGGACTACACAATTTCAGAAAAAAATAAATTAAAATTTTATTTTATACCATTATAAAAAAAAAAACTTTTCCCGAGGGCCAGGGAGCAAATTATAAATTGTACCAAATGCTGGGAAGCCTTATCAATCTTTAGATTATTTAAGAAAGTTGCATTTAAGATTAACTACTTAATTAACATAGAACTTGTGTTTTGGTAATGCTGATGGTCCATTTTTTTCTATTAACACATGGAATCATTGTTAGGGTCCAAACCATGAACGGGCAGACCGGAAAAAAACCTGTTGAACCGGCCGCCCAGAACCAAATTTTTTTCAAAATTTACCAGACCCGGGTGGCTTGGCGTGCGCCCGGGCCCACCGGTCACTACTATATAATATGGCTGAAGGTTTGGTGAGATGACAAGGTAAATGAGGATGATATTCTCACATATCTCAGATCTTTGCAATATCTCTCAAGTCAATGATTTTTGAAAACTTTGGTGATACAAATAAATAATAGCTTTATATTGCTCCCTGGCACTTGGGAAAGGTTTTTTCTTTTTTTTATAATGACATAAAATAAAAGTTTAATTTATTTTTTTCTGAAATTGTGTATGTCCTCAAATGTCGGGTCCTCAAAAGTCAGGTCCTCAAATGTCGGGTCTCAAATGTCAAACCTTCAAATGTCGGGTAGCCGTATTTTTAGCTTTTGCATTTTTCTTATAACTTTGCCAAAAATGGCTGAAATATGCTCTAAAAATTTTAAATGGCAAAATTTACATTTATTCTTGGAAACCTTCAAAATATGCTTTTATATGCACTAAAAACCTTCAGCAAACGAAAAATTTTAACGTAGAAATACTATTTTTGAGCCCCTTTCTCCATAACAAATGCAGAAAAAATATGCAAATCATACAATTTATAATCCTAGTGTTTACCATCAATAGAATTATCCAAAATCAATAATTTATTTATTACCTGTTATTTTATATAAAATAATGATGCAATTAAAATAATTTAATAATAATATATTAATATAATTACCATTACCTGTTATATTATATGAAAGAATGACGCAATTAAAATAATTTAATAATAAATTATTAATATAAATAATTACCATTACCTATTATTTTATATAAAAGAATGACGCAATTAAAATAATTTAATAATAATATAATAATTAATATAATTACAATCATTAGAATTATCCAAAATCCATAATTATTAATTTAATTTATTTTTTATATGAAAGGATGAATTAATAATATATTAATATAATTCCATTACCTGTTGTTTTATATAAAAGAATGACGCAATTAAAATAATTTAATAATATACAATAATTAAAATAACTACCATCTTTAGAATTATCCAAATCTATAATTACCATTACCTGTTATATTATATGAAAGAATGACGCAATTAAAATAATTTATTAATATAAATAATTACCATTACCTGTTATTTTATATAAAAGAATGACGCAATTAAAATAATTTAATAATAATATAATAATTAATATAATTACAATCATTAGAATTATCCTAAATCCATAATTATTAATTTAATTTATTTTTTATATGAAAGAAAGAATTTAATAATATATTAATATAATTCCACCTGTTGTTTTATATAAAAGAATGACGCAATTAAAATAATTTAATAATAATATAATAATTAAAATAATTTCCATCATTAGAATTATCCAAATCTATAATTACCATTACCTGTTATATTATATGAAAGAATGACGCAATTAAAATAATTTAATAATAATACAATAATTAAAATAATTACCATTACCTGTTATTTATATAAAAGAATGACGCAATTAAAATAATTTTATAATAATACAATAATTAAAATAACTACCATCTTTAGAATTATCCAAATCTATAATTACCATTACCTGTTATTTTATATAAAAGAATGACGCAATTAAAATAATTTAATAATAGGTTAATAATTAATAAAATTACCATCATTAGAATTATCCAAAATCCATAATTAATTTAATTAATTTTTTTTATATGAAAGAATGACGCATTAAAAATAATTTATGAGCATCATACAATTATCCAAAATCCATAATTTATTTTATATCGGGGGTCGGGGACCCCGATCGGGTAGTGATGAAAATTTTAACGAAAAAAAACTAATTTTTCATTTAAAATTCTCGTAAATTTTTTTCCAAAACACTTTTTTTGGAACAAAAGGTCCGTCCGGCGGTGCCGGTAGGCGCCGCTGGGAAAAAATTTATGCTCATACGAACAAATACAAAAAAACAAAACAATATTGATTCGTAATTTCTCCCCTTTTTCTTTCTTGATCTTCTTATGACAAATATATAGAAAAACAGGAAATAAAATCATATCTCAGAATTCGAAAATGACAACAAATTTTTAATTTAATAAAGGCAAAGCCAGCTTTTTTTAAAATTATTTAAATTTAAAAAACTGAAAATCCAAAAAATAAAAATTTTATTAAACATGGAAGAAATAAAGACCAGAAAAAATTTTTGGGATTGAAAAGAATAAAAAATAAGTATAGCAACCGGCCAGGTGAACTTTTACCATTCAATTCAACTCTTACAACAGTTTAAAAAATACAAAAATTAATAAATTATTTTTTTAATTTCATATTAATTTCAAAATTCTGTTTTTTGGGATTTTTCAATGATTTTTATTTCTTTTTTAAAAAACTGGTCAATTTTGATGATTGCGAAAATAATATAATATTAAAGGGACTAGTTTCATTTTCTTTATAATTTCGTTGGTAAATAAAAACTTTACAATTAGCAATGATTATAAATTAATTTATAGAAATAGAAGATTGAATTAATGAATTTTCTGCTTTATGAATTATTTATTATTGTATTAAACATTAAAAATGAATTACAAATAAAAAATCAGGAAATTTTCGGCTTCATTGTTCTAAATCGGAAAGAAAATTATAAATTAATTCGTAGAACAACCGTAAAAAGACATATTTTTAGCTTGCAAACAGTCGAGCTTCATAGCTTACGTATTCAGTTGTTAGGCGAGAAACGCTTAAATTATTAAAAAAATACAAACCCAAAAACTTGCTGTAGTTATTTAAAAGTACATACTTATTTGTTGTATATAAGTTCCGGTTTTGTAATTTTTCATTATATGCCCGCAGGTTGCACAACTGTTTTTCCTCAGATTTGATTTCGTCATGCAAATTTTTGAGCCAAATTCTCGTCCAAAAGCACATCCTTCAGCAACCGTTCAAACAAACGATTTGGGAACATTTGCACCCCTACATTTGCGCCCCGAACATTTGCGCCCCTACATTTGCGCCTCGAACATTTGCGCCCCTACATTTGCGCCCCGAACCTGCGCCCCTACATTTGCGCCTCGAACATTTGCGCCCCGATTGCGAATAAAAAATTATTCATGAAATTGCCTTTCCAAGGCTATGAACTTGATGATCCAACTAGGCCTATATCTGAAGTATTTCGTTATAAAAAATATCTTGAAATGATCATGCAATTAGAAACTTTGTTTGTCCGTTTTGACGAGCAAGATACAAATGATCAAATGAACAGCATTGGTTATGAAATCTTCACGCAATTTCATTTCGTCTGACAACGAAAGCAATTGATAATTGGATTGGATTGAATAACAAAAAGGCGCAAATGTTCGAGGCGTAAATGTTGCAGCACAGTTCAAACTTCTTTTATTGTGGGGAAATCTTTGCAAAATTTGTAATTAAATTTTTCTATTTAATAATAATCGGGGTTTTTGAACTACAAGCGCTGTTATTTTTAAATATTGTGTAAATGCAGGCAGAATTTGACGTTTGATTCATTTCAAAATATCAAATTTTTAAATATTAATACAAAACAACAATGATTAAATTTGATATATTTAATTAATCTTCAACAATTGATTTTTGTTTTAATTTGTTTTATTTTATTTATCACATTTTTAAATAAAAAATAACATAGCTCCTACATCTAATGTGTGTCAGAACTTTAACTCCGTCATCAGCGTCCACTTGAAGACGAGCTTTTGACTGAATTTTTTAAACAAATCAAAATAATTTGTAAACAAATTAATAATATTTAAAAAAGAAAAATTACACGTCACAAAAGCATACTCGATATTTAATTTTAAAAAAAATAAAAATAAATTATTCAAACGAAAGAAAATTTATACTATGGGAGACAGGCCAAACCAATCTTTTGCTTAAAATATTAAAAACAGAGTAAACTTTGAAGCTACAAAAAGCATACAAGGGAATGATTCAAAAAATCCAAAAATAAAAAAAATATTAAGAAAAAAATATATATCACAGTTTTGTTAATTCAAATTTTTCCCAAAACTGAGGCATAAAAACAAAAAATCTCTTCCTCAAATTGCTCTTTCCAATTGCGAATGCTTTTTCTTTTTGCTATTTTTAAATAATTTTATTCGATTCTTTTGCTGAAAATATTTTGTATTAGAAAAACAGACTTCAATTAAATATTTTTAATTTTAGGCAAATCTTAAAAATAATGTTTCAGTTTAAAAATTTATTTATAATATTTCAATTAAAATTAGAAATAACAATAAAATTTGTTTCAAAATATCAAATTAAACAAAGTAAAAATTATTTAAATACTTAAAGAAAAAATAGCACAAAAATAAATTGTTTAACTGCTGGAGTTGATTTCACGCTTGGTAAGAAGAGAGTAAAGACGAGTGGGCAAAAATAATGCTGCAGAAAAGATCAATAAAATTAATTCATATAATTTAAATAAACGAATTTATTAAATGCTCTGACAATTTATGATAATTTAATATAATGATTATATTATTATTTTTTATAGTTTATAGCCAATGATCTTTAACTTGAAAGAGCGCATTGAGACGATTGAGGTAAAATTATTGTCATATAAATTAAATGCAAATAAACGTTATCAATTTTGCTCTTTCTTTTCCAGGGCCGGGATTTGAAGAAGACATGATCAAACTGAAGGCCTGACTCGCAAATCTGAATTTTGCAGTGAAAGAAGGCACGGTGCCACGCCACCAAGAATTGAGACGTTTTCGTGCGCGCCTAAAATGAAAATTAAATATATAAACAAATAAAAAGGAATATAATAAAAAATTTTATATGATCAAAAATGGTTTAACATGTAAAATCAAAAATATTCCAAGAGAAAAATTTACAACTTTTAAGAAATATACTAATTTGTTATATATTGCAAAAAAGTAATAAAGAGCTATAGCAAGAAGAAGTTAAAAAATAAAATGATTTTGATCAATATCATTAGTTGGACAAATAATGAACAAGTTGGAAATAAAAAGCTAATATAAATAAATAAAAAGAAAGCTTAATTTTAAAATTTCAAACAATAAGCCAAAGTTTTTTAATTCGAATAACACAGTCAACTTGAAATATTAAAAACAATAGTAAAAAAAAAATAATCGAAATTTGAAAAAACAAAATTATTTAGAATTTTTGCAATATCTTAATTAAACATTAATATTATTTTAAAGTTTCAAATATCGAAAATATTTAAATTTATAAATTTAGCTCAAAATATTTAATTCATAGTTTTGTTAATAAAAATTTTTTTATAAAAAACATCAATAATCTCAATTCGACTTTGCTTGTTCCATCTTGGACAAAGTATCAAGATAAAATCCCAAAACCTAGAACAAAATTTTTAAAAAATTAATAGATACAAAAACAACAACAATTTTTATTATATAATGTTAGATATGGTATATTTATGCGTAAAAGTCATCGTCTATACATGAGTTTTTATCTAAGCAAATTACAATGAAAATGCTTACAGAAATAAAATTAATAATTTAATAATAAAAATAAATCATAGTGATTAAAAGATTGTCTGTTGTAAAACATAAAAAAGGATAACGCTCAAATATTCTTGGTTCCTGAGTGAAGAAACAAAGATTATAATAGGAAAAAATAGAAAAGAATTTACTAATAATATAGTCAAAAACACAAAAAAAAACTGAGGATAATTTTAATAAAAAAAATTAAAATCTAATCCGAAAAGATAATAAAATTAGAATATAAAAAATGAACGAATAAAAAAAACCCAAGAAAATTGAAATTGAGAACAACAATTTTCTGAGACTGAGTGGTCTTCGATATTGAATAGGATTAGTTAAGGGTAAGTGCGTGATTAACTGTATCTAAAAACAAAAAATTAACAAATAGCAAAAAAGTATCTTTAACATATAATATCAAATTCAAATTTTATTAAAATATATTCAATTTTAGAAAAGTACTTTGAAAAACAGAAAAATTTTTTAAAAATTGATCGTCAAAATTTAATTTTTTTTTTCTTCCTAAAAATTAGGTTTAAAATTTTCCTTATTCGAAAAACATTAGAAAATATTTAAAAAACCATTATTTTATTTTATTATCATAATAAATATAAAAAATGTAATTAGCAGATAAAATTGTTAGTTTTTTAAATTTTCTGAAAAGATACCAAAGAACAAATTTAGAAGTGATAAATTTCATTAAATTAATCATGAAACAAAAATTAGAATAAGTATTATAAAAGTAATTATAAAATACAAATCCAATTAAAATTAAAAGGATTATTAAAAAAAGTTAATTGGACGAAAATTATATGAAAACTATTCATACGCATTAGGAAATTGCTTATATATAAATGAATATAATTTGCTTTTAATTGTTTTGGTTAAATTTATTTAATTTCTGCTTAAAATTTAGTTGTCTTAAAAGTTATAATATTTTATAACTTTTTTTTACAAATCTCAATAAATAATTATAAAAGAATAAGAAACTAATAATTGAATTTGTATAAAACGGACCTTGTTAAAAAAATAAAGTATGCCCCTTCTGCTGACCGTCCAAAAAACATATGAAAGAATTTAAGGATAAAAAGTACTAAGCTAAGAATTGACAAATAGTTGAGAGAAGAAACAAGTTTTATCCTTAAATGAAATGTCTAAAAACATTAAAAATTTAAATAAAGGGCATATTAAGTTAGACTAAAATCTTATGGAAAGAACAATGATTATAGTTATGTATTGTACAAGAAATATAATAAAATAATAAAAGTTCTAAAAATAATTAATCAAAAAAGCAAAAATAAAACAAAGAAATGAGATTTTGATATAATCAAATACAAATGATTTACTAAAACTATTCTAATGCAAAAAATTAAAGCCCTCCCATTTTCCAGAGACTAACGCTATGTGACGTAACAATATCATGGTTTAGATTCCATAATTAAATAATAAGTGCAGAAAAATAATATGAAATAATTATTATAAATTTAAAAATTGTTTTAATTGATATATTCTAGAGGATTACTCAAAAGAAAGATTTGAAATCCCTTACTATATATTAAGCGAGTAATAGCCCCACCCCTTTTTTGGCTTTTTGAATTGCGCCGAAAGTTGTGTTCTGTTTACATAGAGGAAAAGAAGCAGAAAAATAAAAATATAATTGGAGACTAATAGAGAAAGGTTGGGTAGAGCGAGAGTGCAGTGTTTGTTCTTTATAGGCGCGGATGAAAGGGGAAGAGTGGGTAACGCGTGCGGTTGTCACGCAGGACTGAATGCGTGCGTCTTTGTGTGAGTGTGATGGTGTTATAGGAGTGTGTGGGAATCTGAATTAGAGAAGAATAGGAAAACTATAGAGAGAGATGAAAAAGGAAGCGAGATAGGGGACAGAATGAAGAGATTCAGAAAGGGAGGGGAGAGAGAGAGAGACTGAGAGAGAAAGAAAAGAAGAGATATAGAGAAACAAGATATAGGAGAGAGAGAGCAAGGGGACAATTAAAGAGAGAGCGGGAGATAAAGATAATGATATAAAGAGGGGGAAGACTGGGTTATGACAGAGAGAGAGAGAGAAAGAAAAAGAGAGAGATGAGAGGATGGGGGAGAGAGAGAGATAGTAAAAGAAAGACAGAGCAGAGAGAGAGAAAACGAAAGAAAGAAAGAAATAGTGAGCATAGAGAGAGAGAGAGAGAAAAAGATAGAGAGCAGAGAGAGAGAAAGCAAGGAGAGAGAAAGAGCAGAGAGATGGAAGGAGAGAAAAGAGAGAGAAAGAGAAAGAGGTGAGAGGCTGGAAGAGAGAGCAGAAAGAGAGAGAGAGAAAGAAAGAGAGAGAGAGAGAGAGAGAGAGCAGAGAGAGATAAGAAAGAGCAGAGAGAGATAGATATAAAAGAGAGAAGGGAGAGAGAAAGAGAGAGAGGTGGGAGAGAGAGAGAAACGAAAAGAGCAGAGAGAGAACAGAGAGAGAGAGAAAGATGGAGAGATGAGAAAGAGAGAGAGAAAGAAAGAGAGAGAGGTGAGAGGTTGGAAGAGAGAGCAGAAAGAGAGAGAGAGAAAGAAAGAGAGAGAGAGCAGAGAGAGAGAACGCGAAGAAAGAAAGAGAGCAGAGAGAGAGAGAGAGATAAAGGAGAGAAGCGAGAGAGAAAGAAAGAGAGATGGGAGAGAGAAAGACGAAAAAGAGCAGAGAGAGACAGAGAGAGAGAGAAATAGAGAGCAGTGAGAGAGAGAGATTGAAAAGAGAGAGATAGAGAAAGAGAGTGAGCGAGGTGAGAGCTGGGAGAGAGAGAGAGAACGAAGAGAAAGAAAGCGAAGAGAGAGAGAGCGAAGGGAGAGAGAGAAAGAGGGAGAGGTAAAGAAAGAGAGAGAGAGACAGAGAGAGGGAAAGAAGGATAGAAAAGAGAGAGAGAGAAATAGAAAGAGAGAGAGAGAGGGGGGGAGAGAGAGAGAGAGGGAAAGAGAGAGAACAGGAAAAGAAGAGAGGAAAATAAGAATGAGGAGAGACAAGAGAGGAAGCGAGAGAATGAAGAGAGAGAAGGGAGTTAGAGGAGGGAGAGAGAGAAGAGAAACAGAGTGGGGAGAGAAAAAAGGGAGTGAAAGAAAAAGAAAAATAGAAAGTCAGTGAGAGAGTAAAGAAGAGTGAGTGAGGGAAAAAGAGAGAGGGGGAGAGAGACATGGGAGAGAAAAGGGGGGGAGAGAGAGAGAAGGGAGAAAGAGGAGGGAGAAAGAGGAGGGAGAGAGGAAGAGAGAGAGAAAGGAGACAGAGAGAAGAGAGAGAGAGAAGGGAGAGAGAGAGAGGGGAAATGAAAGAGGGAGTGAAAGAAAAAGAGAAATTGAAAGTGAGCGAGAGAGTAAAGAAGAGTGAGTGAGGGAAAGAGAAAAAAAGTGAGTGGGAGAGAGAGGGGAAGAAAAAGGGAGTGAAAGAAAAAGAGAAAATAGAAAGTGCGAGAGAGTAAAGGCGAGTGACCGAGGGAAAGAGAAAAAGATAGAGGAAGAGAGAAGAGATAGAGAGAGAGAGAAGGGACAGAGAGGAGGTAGAGAGAGAGAGGGTGAGAGAAACAGGGAGTGAGAGAAAGAGAAAATAGAAATAGAGTGAGTGAAGGCAAGAGAAAAAGAGGGAGGGGTAGAGAAAGTGCGAGAGCAATGAGAAAGAGCGGTTGGCGCCGCGAAGCGGCGCCCAACCGCTCGTGAAATATTAATCCAACAAAAATTTAAAAAAATGACTTTTTTAGAATAATGAAAAACAATATTTTTGTCTGATCTTAAATTTTGTCTGTAATCGTCAAAATCTAATTAAATATTCTTTTAAAACCTGTATTTGTGATTTTCGTTGCTCTAAATTTATTGATTTGGTTAAGAAAAAGATTTTTCATGAAGCTAAAAACTAATATTATTTAAAAATTTAATTAAATCACAATCAAAAAACTCATCATGTTTTAAAATCAGTCTATCAAAGCTTCATATCAAAAAAAATAAAATACTAATTGGTTTCTCAATAAAACCTAAGATAATAAAGAAATTGTTTATTAATTAAATTCAGCATCAATGCATCTCGAGTTAACACCCAGCACATATTCTGAGTTTTGAAGGACAACAATATATTTAGGTTTATCATATAAAATTGTTATTAAAAATATTTATTGAGATTTTATTTATTAGTTGGAAAAATTAATACATTAAATGAATAACAATAAAATAAATTTAATTAATATAACTTCTAACTTCACCAGCTTGTTCTTACATTCGTAGTCTACCAAAATGAATCGAGCGACAAAGGTATTTTCCCCATCACTTTTTTTTAAATGAAATATTTATATTGGGAAAATTCATTTGGATTAAAAGAATTGCAAAAAAATTTTTAATTTATCGAGCAAACTGCAAGGCAATGTAGTTGCATCTATAGCGGAAAACTAAGTAATAAAAATCAATGGAAAAATGAAATCAAGTCACTATCAAAAATTTCTTTTTTATTTATAATCCATTTTGACACACATGTTATATTTAGGGCTCGAAATTATATGGATTTACATATTTTTTCTGCGCATATGCAATGATGAAGGGGCTCAAAAATAGCATTTCTGCGTTAAAATTTTTTGATTTGGTGAAAGTTTTTAGTCCATATAAATCCATATTTTGGGGGTTTTCGGGAATAAATCCATATTTCGGCATTTTTGCCTTTTTAGTCCATATTTCGGCCATTTTTGGCAAACTTTCACAAGAAAAACGCAAAAAAAAGCGAAAAATACACCCCTAAAGATCGACTTTTTGGAAATTTTTAAAAATTACACCACAAAAAATGGAAAAACTTTGTTTTTTTCGTCGATCATTTTGATATTTTAATAAATATTTTCGCCATTTTTGCAAATTTTTTTTTAAATAAGAATTTTTTTCGAAATTTTGACAAACTTGTATTTTTTTTTACTATGGATGACAATAAAAATTTGCCTTTTTAAGTTTTAAATTCATTTTTTTGATTGTTTATTGTTTTTTATGTTTATTTAAGCAAATATTGAATATACACATCTTTTTAGAATTTTTGAGGGTTTAAAACACATATTTTGGCAGTTTTTAGTCCATATTTGGCCATTTTTGAGGTTTTTAATCCATATTTCGGGCATTTTTACTCCATATTTTATGCCCATATTTGACGTTTTTAGTGTCCATATAATTTCGAGCCCTAGTTATATTAAATAAAAATTAGATTTTAATAACTGAAAAGATATTTATTGCATTATTTATCTTTAATAAATTTTTAGTTAATAAATAAAAGTAAAAATAAAAGATTTGTTTAATAATTTTTTTTATAACTTACTTTGGTATAAAAAGCAATAATAATATTCTAAAATGGATTTGCATGTAGAGGATCAAATCTTGGACCCAAAAAATTTTTGACTAACGCACTACCTCTACACCATTACACACCACCTGTAAATCAGTGAAACAATTATTTCTTTTCTTTGGTTATAAAAAACTGAAAACTTTGGCACGTCATATCTCGGCACTGAGACATTTCGCAGAAAATAAAAACATTTTTCTTAAGAACCAGTAGGTGCTCTATCCCACCAAATTTCATTTGGAAATCCCACGGACACCTTTAGGTAACAGTTCCATGAATAATTGTTCGAATAAAAAAATTTTCCCAAAAGTTATTACTGCATCTTTTGTTTTGAATCCAAAAGGTTTTTTGTTGCGACCTTGAAGAAAATATTTCAATGAAAATAAATGATGAGAAAATTTTAAACTTTATAAATAATTGTGAACAATAAGAAGATTAACAAAATGATGTCGTAATAATATGTTTAATTTAAATAAAATATATTAAAAAATTCGACATCGAATAATTAAAAACATATTCTAATATCTAAAAAACTGAAAGAAATTAATAAAACTCATAGTAAAATATAATTTAATATTCATTATAAGGAACAAAGGCGTAGCCAGACCCTTGGCTTCGGGGGGGGGGGGATCTGAAGTCAAAAATTCGGTTTTTTAGGGATGTATTTTTCGTTTGTTGAAATCCCGAATTAGGGATGTATTCTATAAAAAATTTTACCCGTATTTCGCCAAAAAATTACCATTTTTTGCCATTTTGGTCTCCATTTTTAAAAAATACGCTAAAAATGGGGGTCCGGCGGTGCCGATAGGCGCCGCCGGAAAAATTTTTTGAGTATTTTAATGTAATTTTGTTAAGAAAATGGCTTAAAATTTCAAAAAAGCTACTGAAAATTTTTACTTTTTGGGTTTCGGGGGGGGGGGGGGGGCTTTAGCCCCCTCAGCCCCCCCCCCCCCTCTGCCTACGCCCTTGATAAGGAAGTGTTAATAAAAAATTTTTTTAATTTCGAATATATCTTTTTAGTTTGTGTTTTAAAGACAGTAGTTAAATATTATTAAAAAGATAAATTAAAGCATAAATAACTGAAAAATACCTAAATATAAAGGCGATTAATTTATTTCAAAATCATTTATAATTTGCGCTTAATTCACTCAACAACAATGCAGCGATTGCAAAAAGTGACTGATTTGCGACTTCTTCATAACCAACGCGACACTTCATATCGAATGCCCTTTTTAGTTTCGTTTACATATATGATATATTTTTTAAATTTTTATGCATCCCTTGTTGGGATTCCATATGTCCATAAAATGCCATTAAAAATTATAAAAAATAAATAAACGAAGAGAGTTAAATAAAAGATAATTAATGAAATAAACAAATTAATTAACTCATAAAAAGTAAATGTGAAACTGTCGTAAACTACAAATAAATATTTAAGTGAATTTATTAAATATTTTGAACTTTAAAAATTCTGTTCGCTACAAAATTAATAATTAAAAATGAAGAAACATTGTCAATGTGTTTAGAAGCATTTTACCGTGTCCACTTTATTGTTAATCCGTTCATGTGCAAAAATGCTGCGCATAATTCCAGCGAATTATAGTCTAAATTTTTAATGTGATTTTCTTGAGCATTTAGCTGACACTTAAAAAGCATCTTATACATGGAAAAATATCTTGAAATAACAATAATTAAAAATAATATAAAAGTTTTTTAATTAATTTTAATAAAATCAACGAATGAAATTAACATTTTAATAAACCAAATTCTAATTGCTATATAGACCCTAAAAGGTCTTAAAATATATTTTGAACTATGGGTAAAGAACAACCAAGTTGGTTTTAAAATTTAAGGCGCCTTCTAAGTTTAAAAAACAGAAATCATTAAAGAATATATTATAAACCTAAAACGAGGTATAATTAATCAAAGAAAACAATTATAATTTCAAGAAATATAAGCCGAAACCATTGAATGGAGAGGACAGGAATTGGCAATAAATCAGGTGAAAATAATTTATAAAATTCTGAAAAAATAAGATATAAATCTTGTCATAAATCCATAAATAAAAATAAAATCGAATAAATTATAGTTCTTAAATTATTAAATACTAAATTAAATAAATCTCAATTAATTTTATAATAAAATACATCGTTGCTATCGCAAATTACGTTAACGAGCTGCCCAATTTCATCAAGAAGGCTTTCGACTGCTGCCCAACCCGCTGATCCATCGACAAAGTCACTGAAACAAACGCTTACAGTTCTTAGAATAGCACATGGTCGGGCGAGAGTGAATGATCCAAAAAGCATAAAGTGAAAAATAAATGAAAAAATAATTCAAAAAGGTAATAAATTTTAAAACTTAACTTTAAATAATTAAAAGAAACACATTAAAAGAAAATTAGGTCATCATATAAAGGTGAAAATTTATAATGCAAGAGTCAAATAACCCTTGAGAATAAAATAATTACTAATTAAAGTGAGAAAAAAAATAAATGAAATGATCATCAAAATATCAGACAACATTAAAAAAATAAAAATATAAAAACCAGAAATATTTAAAGCACTTTATGTATTTTAATTCATGTGCCACTTGGGTTTTGATGCTATTTCAAAATAATTCAAAATTGTTCAAAAATAAAAATAAATTGTTCATTATAACAGTGTTATGTAAAATTAATACGAAAAAAATAATTCCTCTCTAGCAGAATATAAATGTAAGAAATATGAGCGAACCTTAGAATGGACTGATCACATTCAGTCTTTTTGATTGATTTACGAGCCTCCGTGAGTCGTTTGACATGAGCTTCAGAACTGATGTAAATTTTAATTTAAAAATGAGATTAAAACATATCCAATAAGAGAATAGCATTTTAATAAATACAAAAAACTTATATAAATTAAAATTATTACTGACCATACCAAAGCATCTATTAATTGTGATGTTATTGAATAAAAAATGAATATTCCAAAGCACATATTCGCGTTTGACGGATTTATGCAAGATTTCGAGATTTAGTAAATTAAAGTTTTTACTATGTCTCAAATATATATGACATGTTATTAATGCAATAAAAAACTTCGTTCAAGCGAATAAAGCGGCTAAATTTTGAATCTTTTACGAATTAAAAAAAAATAAAATTTATTTATTTAAGCAAACTAATTTAGATTTAAATTTTTTACTAAATTGGTTAGTAAATTTGATAATAAATTTTATTACTACGCCATACAGTAATCTCAAAATAAAATATTGTTTATTGAAAAAACTACCGTATTCAATAAGCCAACTATAAATTTTATTAGTTTTAAGCTAATTATACAGGACCTCAAATGCAAAATTGAGACCAAAATTCAAATAAAAAGCAATTTTAGGACTCAATTTTATTTATTTGCCGTAAATAATTTTAAAGAAGACCTTACAATAGAACTGGCGACGAGCGTTCAAAAGAATGAAAACAAAGTTTAAAAAAATATCTTTTCCACTCAGAACCAAATTCAATCAAAAAGTCAAAAGTCCAAATAACATTTACTTGCCAAGCATTTTTTATGTTTATATAAATTTTTATATTTTATATATGCTTTTAATTTGTATCCAATTCTTAATAATATTTTATATGTATTTAAGTCATTTATTAAAATTTCTGTTAGAAGAAATCTTATAAATCGAACAAATAAATGCTTTGAATTAATATGAATTTAAAAGTTAACCTGGATAAAATAAAATGAACAAAAAAGTAAAATTTGAATTTAATTTTTATCGAAATTATTAGAAATTCTTAATCTTAAGAAAAACCAAAATAGGGTTTTAAAACATATAAAAGTATTAGCAAACCAATTTTTAAAAATAATGTTACAAGGAAATAGAACTACATTCGTAAAGTGAAGCGTACTTGGACAATTGCACTGACACAAATAGCAGGAGAGCGTTACTTAATCGAGAATATAAAAAGAAGATGCCTTAAACTAAAAAATTATGAATGATTTTTTCAATTTCCAATAAGAATAAATAATTTTATAAGAAACTAATATATCTATATTTTAGCGAACAAAAAACGGGCTGATTTCATTGATCTTGTAATTTTTAATTTATTTTTTAACAGCTCAAAATTTTGTTATTTAATAACAGAAATATACATTATAAAAAAATACGGAAGCAAATTACTCAAAATAATATTATAATATAAAGTAATTTATTATAATGAATATTTAATTTTATATTAATTAAATTACATAAATTTACCTCTCCTTTGTATTCTATCAATCTATAAAAACTAAATTTTAAAATTTTCCATTAATGCTTAAACAAAAAACAAAAGCTAAATAAAAACTTTTTAAAATCTCTCCAGCAATGCTGAAAATCCAAAATAAAATATGAAATATTTCAATTTTAGAAAATAATAAATCATGGAGAAAAAACCCGAATCAAAACACGGAACCAAATGAAAAAATATAAAGTAGTAAATCTTTTAATTATATAGTGATTTGTAATTTCTAAATCATTTCATCATTGCATTATTATAATTTAAGAACCCCAAAAAAGCCAAATAAATAAATCTTTAAATTAAATTGCATAGTGTTCTTTTTTAATTAAAATGATAACAAAAATAAAAGCGTATCAGAAAGAGAACTCGCTGCATCAGCCCAACAAGGACTGGAAGTTCGGATTCCAACACTGCCAATATGCAGAACAGTATAATAAAAATGACAACATAAGCCAACAGTTTGGAAAATCTGATGGAGCAACATTTGTCATATCTAAATGCATAAAGTGATCACGCATTTAATATGATTAAAAAAAATAAATAAATACAATAAAAAAACGCTTATTTAATAAAAAATTTCTTGAGTTTTCAAAATTATTGTTTTTTGTTGGTTTTTAGTTCTTAACAATATATACCAGGGACCTATTTCAATTCGGATCAAGTCCTCGACTTGATGACTCGATTTTTGCGACATCGACTGCAAAGATTCTGTTTCAATTACATCGAGTAAAAAATCGAGTGCCGCACTCGATTTTGGCATCAAGTCCTATTTTTCTTGTTTCAATTAATCAAGTCGTCAAGTCGAGGATTTGATCATCAAGTCAAGTGTAAAATCGACTGCGGCACTCGATTTTTCACTCGATTTTTTAATTTTTGTTTCAATTCAAAAAAATCAAGTCAAGGACTTGATGAGCTATAGTGGACACATCGAGTGTAGCACATACAAGCTTCATTCACTATATTCGGGAAATCAAGTGTAGAAAAAAAATATATATCTCGAGAATGGCTGAATGAAAAAATCTGATTTTTTAATATTATTTAAATTCAAGACTTTTTGACCAAATATTTTTTTTTCAGATTTTTTAGAGCAATATTTATAATTTTAATTTGTGTTTGAAAAAAATCATATTTTTGTTATAAAATGTAAAAAACAAATTTCCCAAAATTTTAGGAATTTGTTAGGGTCCCCTGCTACTGATGTTTCGTCACTAAAATAAAATTTTAAAAAATTAATTAAAAAGTTTTTAATGCTTTTAAATGATTTATAAAAAAAAATAATTTCGGAAAAAATTTTTTTTTTACATTTGTTTTTATTTTAATAAAGAGTTTTTGATTTTATAGTTAGTTTTTGATTTTTTTTAAGCTTAACCCGACTTTTTATTCTAATTAAGTATACCATTTTGAAATTTATTTTTGTTTTTGTGTACATCGAGTGCAAAAATCAAGTCGAGTCTTTAAAATGTAATTGAAACATAAATTTATTTACTCGATGTTAAATTCTTACACTCGATGATGAATTTACATCGAGTGTGGTTCAACACTCGATGAGATCAAGTAATAAATAAAAATTAATTGAAACAAAACACTCGATTTGTTCATCAAGTCGAGTCATCAAGTCGAGGACTTGATCCGAATTGAAATAGGTCCCAGGGATGGGCCAAATTGAAAATAAAAAGCAAAATGCGAAAAAAGCAAAATGCGAAAAAAGCGAAATGCGAAAAGCCAAAATATGCGAAAATTCTAAAAGCAAATTCGAAAAGCGAAATTTTTTTTATATTGCAAAACATTATGTTCAGTATAGTAATAATACAAACTTTTATTAAACACAAATAGAAACTTTAATACACCGCTAAAATTGAATGAATGAGTTCCAATAAAAAAAAAGACAAAAAAGAATTACCCATAAATATTAAAACAAACAGATAAAAACAGTAGAAAGGCACAGAGAAAAAATCTATAAAACTTGTAAATAACCAAATTTTAAAGTAGGTAAAAAATTTTTAAATAAAATTATTACATTGACATTACAACCAACCAGTTAACTTTTAAGTTCTTATAAATCTAAAGATTAAAATATATCTGTATTATTAAATTTACTTAAATCATCGATAATTTTGCAATTAATTTTAGTTGAATGGAGAAAATAAATTTTGAAATAATCAAGACATATTAAATATTGAAGAAACATTAAAGTAGGAAACCTAAATTCAAAACTACAGCTTTGAATGGAAAGCGAATTTGGAACTTTGGTGAATTGAAAAATATATAGATTTGAATCAAAAATAACAATTAAAATGGAATATAATTTAAATAGTAACACTTTTGTCCTGCTAATGTGCTGATTAATAATTTATTAACTTTCACAGTCGTAATGAGAGATTTCGAGCGAGATACTCGCCAATGGCGTGAGTTTCAAGGTTTTTTGAAGGAAAAAAAAATTTAATAATTTGAAATTAATAAATTTTGAATAAAAAATTAATGTAAAATAATAATATTTTAAAAGTCAAATAAAATAAAATGATAATTAAATGATAAAATCAACCTAGATATTTAATAAAAATTTAGGAAAAATTGTACAATATCTTTTTTTTTGTCGAAGACAATGTAGTAGAACATATCAATATCTCTTCTAGAAAGTGTAAAAACTCTTCAAGAAACAAAACAAAAAAATTTAAAATTTAAAAATAAAATGATTTAATGAAAGAGTAAATTAAGTAGAAAATAAAATATTTGCCGAAAATCATAAAAAAAATTTATAAAAAATTAATGAAGAATATTATTGATAAATAAAGAAAAAATAAAAAAATAAAATTTTAACAATTCATTATCATAAAACACTTTCGTTCTTACAGGAATTATCCAATTATTACAATTAAAAGCTTTTTAAACAATCAAAAAATAAAAGAGAATTAATAGCTATGATTTTAATTAGAGACAGGAATTCTCAAAAATGCCGG
>SIJG01000015.1:0-45270 GCA_023374025.1 Heterodera schachtii
AAAAACAAACAAAACGCCACACAAATTCAAACACGGACACATACATACGGACGCTCAACTTTATTATATAGGATAGGATTTTTACATTTTTATGCTGAAATTTTTTTTTCCAATTTTAATAATTTATTTTTTTTTTTGTAATTTTTTGTAAATTTTTCAAAATAATAATTTCTTCATGTTTCAATTTTTTTTGATAATTTTCATTGAATTTTTTCTCAAATCTAACATATTTCATTCATTTTTATGCCATTTTTACCGTATTATTATTATGTGTCTCCGTACCATATTCTCATTATGTTTTAACTAACAAATAAGGCTTATATTTTTAGGTGTTTTTTTGCCTATTTTTTCCTGACAAATGAGCTCCCAGTGGCCTGAAATTTTTGATTTTCTTTTTTATCTTATCAATACTGATTTGGCTTCATTTTCTTGTTTTTTGAATAAAATTTTTCATTTTAAACATATGTAAGCCCTAATTCTCACCCCGGGGCTTGGGCCTCAAATGGCCGGTGCCCATTTGGTCCTCACACGGAAACAGAAGAAAATAATTAAATTTGAATGTTGTGTTTGTTTGTTTATGTGTCCTCTCTTTCTATCCATTTTTATCCATATTATTTCCCCGTCCATTTGTTGCTTTACGTAAAAAATAATAATAATTTCCGTCCATTAAAAGAGAGTGAGGAGAACAGCAAACAGAGATTTTGTTGGCAAAAATGGAGGGGGCGGGACGACGACGACGGCACAATGCCAACCGCGACACATTTTTTTCAAATTCCTTCTCTGTATGCCATGCATTATTTTCTCTCTCCCCTTCTATCACTCTCTTACTCTTTCTTTCTGTCTCTCTATTCTTGACCCTTTCTCTCTGCCTCTTTACCTTTCTCCTTCTCATTTTCTATGTTTTTTCTCCCCTCTCTCCCCTCTCTCTCGCTTCTCTCTCTTTCTCTCTTGTCACACTATCTTCCTCTTTCTCTAACTGTCTCTCTGTTCTTGACTCCTTCACTCTCTCTATCTCTCCCCCTTTCCCTCCGCCCCCGATTTCTATGCTTCACCCCCCCCCCCCCCCCCCATCTCTCAAATGTGCCACCTATACAAATACAAAATCGGTTAGCTATCTATAATATGGCCAATTCATCCATCTTCGTTGGCCAAGTCTCTCTCTCTCCCCCTCTCTGTCATTGAAGTGGCCAAGCGCCAAGCAAGGGACCCGCCCCCCCTCCCCCCAGGGGTTTTGTCATATCAATGTCACCCCCCCTCCCCCATTCTCTCATTCCATGGGCCAATTGAATGATGGGGACGAGGGGGGACGACAAGCACACCATCAGCAGCAGCACATAAAAGTGGCGGAAGGAATTTGTCCCCAGGGGGAAAAGCCTAAGAAAAGCGACCGACCACCGCTTCTCCTCAATTGCCCTTTGCAATTTTCCACATTCCCCGCCCCCCGCCCCCACCCGACCCGCGCAACGCCTCCCCCTCCCCATGTCCGGCCGGAAAATGTGTCGAAGAGGAAACATGCGGCGGCCCAATTTGGAGGCATGGCGCAAGTTTCGAAAATGGAAAAGTCGAGAGTGGGTGGGTGGGTGGCCGGCATGAGTGGGCCACAACTGGGACCCTCACGAGAGTGCCGTGGGGGGTCTCGGGAATGAGATGGTGTGTCTCAGCCATGGAATGGCACTTTTCGGCCATGAATGCTAGACGTAAAAAATAGGTGTTAAATTTTTTATGTTTTGGCATAGCGATTGGGCAAAATTTATACCATTTTAGTGATCAAAGGTCATAAATTTTCTGAACATTAAATTTAAAACTGTTAAATTGCTATTTCAAGTGGTAAAAATTGGCATTTTTCAAATTTTCTAAGGCATTTTGTGCGTATTATCATTTTTCGTACTTTCGGCCTTTTTCGGCCACTTTCCGGCTAAAAATGTTCACTAAAATGCCATTTAATCGGTTTTTGCCGGCTCCGCCGGAGTTGCCCCTCGTGCCGCCGGCGGGGCATTTCTGTGCCGACGGCTTAACTCCATCGCGCGCAAATTGGCACACTTGTGCCACCCATTTGCCCATCATCCGGCCCCCTAATTTGACTAATTTCGCCCTAAGACTCTTCAAACATCGCTTTCGTCAATCACATTCGGGCAAATTTCCGCGTCCAATTGACCCCCAAAAATTTCTTTGCTCAAGAGTCTCGACAAACCGACAAAATAGCTTGTTTTGTCCTCCAATTTTCGTCACTCATCCATCTGGTGACTACTGACAATTTCTTCAGCTGCTGCTACATTTTGTTGACCAAAGAATAATAAAATGGTTCACGGAACGCAGTCATTTGCGAAATTTGTACTTGCGAGTAAATGAGTTAAAACTTAAATATTGTAATTAGCATAATTGCTCCTAATTACTCAGCTGGCAACTTTCGGCGCTAATTGCAAATAGGCGGTGGCCCTTTGAAAATTTTGACACTAAATGGGCGACTCTTCTGGCTTCCAAAACAACAAATTTTTAGGAGAATTCATGTCGTAAAAATGTGTTTCCGTTTTTGATTTTTTCCAATCCCTAAATCATAAAGTCGCATCAAATGTCGAAAATTAAATTTTAAGGATTTTCAGTTTTATTTGAATCCTGATTAGGGGGTCGAAAAAATTTGATCAAAAATGGATATTAATGTTCGTGAACAGAATGACCCCGTAACTCCTTGGAAACAACAAATTTGCCTACTTTTTAGGTTTTTCTTATACTTATAATTTTCAAAGGGCGCCTATTTGCAACGAGTGCCGCATTTTCCGTGCTGCCAAATCGTAGGCATAAATCTTGGATCAAAGAATTTTGAAATTACCCGATTTCTCTACGAGAGTCAAGACAAAAGTAATAACTTTCTCAACTCGAAACCCAAAAACTCGAGAATTAACTCTGAAAACCGATAATTTCCTGAAATTTCTCTGCCCGGAAATCGAGAGAAGCCGAGAGTCTCGAGCAACCCTAAGAAATGTTTTTCCTCCACTTTAAGTCGCCACCAATGTCCGTCGGATGCGGCACTGCTGCACCACCACCAACACCATCAGAACCGGCAACAGCAACAACATGACGGCATAATTGGAGGTGGCGCAGAGAACGCAGAAGGCCATTTTTACAGAAAGGTGGCTTAGTTTTGGAGATTTTTAAGTACGGCACCGAGAAAAAATGGCATCCGGGCTCAAGAATTTACGCAAAATTTTTGGGTATATCATCAAATCCTAAGGCCCTAAAAGTCGTAAAATTTAATATTTTTTACGAAAATTTTTTAATTTTCTCTGAGGATTTTTAAAAATTTTTGAAATTTTGCCCAGGCAAAAAAATTTTTTTTTTAAATTTAAAATCATTTTTTGAAGGAATTCGCAACAGTCGGAAACATTGCGGAGAGAGCAACGCCGACACGGCCGAAGGACGAGCTGAGTCTGCCGCAAGGGGTGAGAATTGAGTCCATAAAATCGGGCACTGAAAGAAGCCTTTCTAAAATTATTGTTCGTCTATTTTTTAAATATTGCTCACTGGGAACTCTTACAAATTTTTTAATTTTACTCAGGGTTGCCAGATCTGAGGCTTTAGCTGTTTTACAATTATTTAATAATTTGGGTTTTTAATAGAGCATCAAAACGAAAATAGAAATAATTTTTTATTTTCGATATTTTCCCGCCTTTTCCCATGCCTGAGGCTATGCTAAAATGTCAAAGGTGTAGGCGGGCGGCAATGGTAAAGATTATTGGTCCCGAAATTTTTTAATTTTATTTTTTTTGAAAAATTTTTTAAACACTTTTAAAAAGAGAACGAATCCGGCCTCCTTTTCGACCAATTCCGAATCCCTAACCCGAACTCGTATATTTTTTGAGAATTATTTTTTAAAGTTTCTCTTAAAACATTTTTTCAGTGTTTTCAGGGTCGCTGATCACGAATCTGACATTCATTTTGACCACTTTCGAATACCCGGATCCGAACTCGAACAAAAAATAGAGAATTCAAAATTATCAAAATTCACTTTTATATTCGTATCTTTACAGAATGACCATGTTTTGGTTTTTAAATGGTTTTTGACTAAAGTTAATAACCCCGAAAACACTAAAAACAATGTTTTAAGAAAAACTTTAAAACATTTTAAAAAATAATTTTTCAAAAAATGTACGAGTTCGGGTTAGGGATTCGGAATTGGTCGAAAAGGAGGCCGGATTCGTTCTCTTTTTAAAAGTGTTTAAAAAATTTTTCAAAAAAAATAAAATTAAAAAATTTCGGGACCAATAATCTTTACCATTGCCGGTGTAGGCTTCATCACCCACATGAATTGTTTCTGTGCCATAATTTTGTGTGGCACAAAGCATATTAAATTGCGATGAAGCACGAAAACAGACGTACGATGGGAAGGGAATTTCACTTAATTAATTTTGCCCTGAGGGCATTAGCTTCACACCTCACTGATTAGCTGCCCTAATTAGCCGCGCCCTTTGGCGGCCGCGGCCTTATGTCCCTTTGGCATTCCGTCCTCCCTACAAAAACATATTTACATATACACAATAGCCTTTTGCACAACGAGAAGCGGCGGCTGTTGGCACGGCACAGCGGCAGCCAAATAATGCCCGAAGCACTTTTGTCACATCGGCCGCGTTGCGCCGCCGGGCAAACCAATCGCAGGTGGGCGGTGGGGAGAAGCCGGGGGAAGGGCACAAAAACATAAACAAATTAGCAATGAGTGAATAGTGCCAACGGAAAAACACAGGGGTACAACAACGGCACGGCACACGGTGCTAATTGGAAATCCTATATATAATTGGAGAATGTATGTCTGTTCGTCTTTGTAAATGGTTTGAATTAGTGGGAAATTTTCGCGTAAAAAATGATTTAAAAGGCTGAGGGAGAGAAGAGTATGAGAGAGAGAGAGGTTGAGGGAGATTGAGTGAGAGAGAGAAAGGGAGAGTGACAAAAAGAGAAAAACAAAAAGAGAGATAAAGAAACTGAGAAAGAAAGAGAGTGACAAAGAGAGAGTTTGAGACAAAGAGATGGAGAGAGAAAGAAAGAGACTGAGAAACAAAGAGAGAGAGAGAGAGACAAAGAGAAGGAAAGAGAGAGAGACAAAGAAAGAGAGAGAGAGTGAGACAGAGAGAAATAAAGAGTGACAAAGAGAGAGAAAGGAAAAGAGAGACAAATAAAAAAAGAGAGTGACAAAGAGAGAGACAGAGAAAGAGATAGAGAAAGAGATTGAGAAGGAAAAAGATAAAGAGAAAAAAAATATAGAGAGAAAGAGAGGGCTTGATGGAAAGACAGAAAGAGAAGAGAGGAGGGAGAGAGGAATTAAAAAGAGACAGGGATAGGGAAAAAGTGAGAAGGAGAGAAATAGGGAAGAGAAAATGGAGGAAGAGAGAGAGAGAGAGAAAAAAAAAGGAAAGGAGTGAGAATGAGAGGGAGAGCCTTAGAGAAGAGTGAAGGGAAAGAGGGAGTGAAAGAGAGGGAGATAGAGAGGGAGAGAAGAAAGCACGATACAGAATGAGTGAGAGAGATAGAGAGAGAGTGAGAAAGGAGATAATGAGAGGAGTGGGAGAGTGAATGAGAGAGAGAAAGGGAGGGAAAGGAGAGAACTTGGAAAGAGAGCGGGAGGGGAAGAGAGAGAGAGAGAGCGCGATGCAGAATGAGAGCGTGGGAGCGAGAGAGAAAACGGTTGAGAGAGAAAAGAGGAAAGGGAGAACGTGAGAGGGAGAGAGAGAGAGGGGTAGAAGAGAGTTAGAGAGAGAGAAAGTTAGGGAAGAAGGGTAAAGGAGAGACAGTAAAGAGAGCGAGAGTGAAAGGAAGAGAAAGATACGGAGAGCGAGAAGAGGGAATTGAGAGAGTGAGAAAGAGAGCACGATACAGAATGAGTGAGAGAGATAGAGAGAGAGAGAGAGAGAGTGAGTGAGATATAGAAAGAGAGGGGGAGGGAAAGAAAGAGAGGAAGAGGGAAAAAGAGAGCGACACAGAGTGCGAGCGAAAGAGAGGGAACGAGAGAGACAAAACACTTTTTTTTTTTTGACTAGCGCGAGTAGCGCGAGCGAAGCGAGCGCTACTGCGCTAGTGTTACTAAATAGGGTTTCATTTTCAAATTTAGGTTACCAAAAAAATGCTGAAAATTGCAACCTGGATGGCCTAAAAGCTGAAAAATTGATAATATGTCACTGTTTTTCTGCCGTTGAAAATCAAAATTAAATTTCAATGCCTTGGAAAATTAGAAACCGAAATTTTTTGTCTAAAAATTGAAAATCAATCATGAATTAAAGAATTCAATTACCCACAGAATGAAAAACTAAAATATGTCCCCAAAATTTTGCGCTGTTAAATATCGAAAAAACCCAAAAAATTTTTAGCCTCTAAATTTCGAAACAAATTCAGTCTAAAAATTTTCCGTCCACCAAAAACCGTTCCATAATTAAGGAGTTTAAACAAATTACGGCAAAATTAATCCTAATTATTATTAATTATAAAAATCGAAAAAATTGAAAAACTTGGCTACCCAAAAATTCCTAGCCCCTCGGAAACAAATTTTTCAGTTTAAAAATTCAATTTAATCGCACCCACAAAAATACATCTTAATTAAGGCGTTTAAAACAAAATTCGTCACAATTCACATTATTATACACCAGGGCTCGCAAGTGTCCTTATTTCTAAGATTTGTCCTTATTTGGAGGGGCCGGATCTTAGAAAATGAAAATGTCCTTATTTCTAAGATTTTTCTTATTTTTAGGCTTCCCCAAACTTTTTAAATTTTTTGTGCTTATTGATTTATTTCGCTGATTTAAATGCTACAAAAACTCCCAATTTTCAAAATTTTTTCCCGGCGGCGCCTATCGGCACCGCCGGCAACTAGGAAATTTTTGTTTCCTTAAAAAATTACTCAAAATCGTAAAAATTAGTCATTTTTGGTGAAAATTTGTTAACAAATTGTCTTCTAATATTCAAAAAAATTTCCCCGGTGGCGCCTATCGGCACCACCAGACCTCCCTTCCCCACTTTCTCTAAGTTTTTTGGAAAAAAAGCGCCACAAAAAAGTGCATATGTTACGTTTCCTTCGCGCTACCATCAGTTTTTCAAAAAATCTTATTTTTGGGGTCAAAATCTTAGTTTTAACCTCGTTTGTCCTTATTTTGAAAAAAAAAACTTGCGAGCCCTGTTATACACCCTCCTGGGTACAACAGATTGACATCGGCGGAACAGAAACGGGCGATGGCAGCAGCGCCATGCGCAGCACGTACAGAGAGGAAAGTGAGCGGGCATTGGAACGGGGCACAAACGGAACAACACCTGGGGCAGCAGGTACAGAGGGAAGAGGGAGAGAGAGATACGGTAGGGGAAAATGCCAAAAGTTGCAAAAGTTATACTGTATGGAAGAATTTTGAAATTGAAACATTTATACGGTAGGGGAAAATGAGAAATTTATACGGTAGGGGAAATTCTATAATTTAGGAATTTTTTGGCAAATTTTTGCCAATTTATTTGTTCATACAAACGATCATTCATATTAGTTTTTTGTCGAAATTTCTTATAAGCCAGGCATGAGGTCCGAGTTTTTCTATTATTTTTTTTCGGTTATTTAATTTGTTTTTATCAAATTTTTATTTTTTTTAAATTTATGAATGCTTTTAATTCAATATTTTAATATTCAGACTCAGACACACGCAAATTAGTGCTTTTTATTTTCTTCAAAATAATCGGCATTCATCAGAGCCTTAAAATTTCACTTTAACTAAAAAACTTTTTTAGGAATGGGCGTCCGGGAAATTCGGAAAAAAAATTTTCAAATAATTTTCAAAATCCCTAGCACTGAATACAAATTTTGGCATTTTGAAGCTCGAGACTCTCGACGCGCAATCCGAGCAGCGGCCGAAAATGGGCGACAGGGCGCGCCGGCACTTTTTGGCAATGGCACGACAATTTTGCCGGCCAACGCGACCACAGTTAATCGGACAGAATATGGCCAAAAAGTGGCGGAGAGGGCGCAAACAATTCGGCCAAAGACGTCGGATTTGTGGAAGGTGCCTGATCCATGTGGAGGAGTTTTCGCGAAAAAATCCCAAATCCCGAGGCACATTTTCTGGAGAGAGGCGCCACCGGGAAAATTTTTTTGAGAATTTTGATTGGTTTTTTTGCTTTTTCTACGAGGCAGGCCCATAGCCAGGGAGGGGAAATGGGGAGGAGGGAAAGCGAAATAAAACTAGCAAATTTTTTGAAAATTTTAATCAAATTTTTATTAAAATTTCCAATTTTTCCTCGGGACCCCCATTTTACCAAAATTAAAAAAATTTACCCTAAAATGGCAAAATGGGCATTTTGACTAAAAAAAAACGAATAAAAAATTTTTTTCTCCCGGGCGCTGAAAATTTTCAAGAGAAAAATAAATTTTGGCCCGAAGAGTAAAAAAAAAAAGTTCTTCGGATTCCGCTCTCCGAAATTTTTTTTTTCTGGCTACGGGCCTTTTTAAAAATTTTCTTGGCAATGGCTTCTTTTCAACGAAATCTTCACGCCTCGAGAGTCTCGACTTATCGATTTTGAGTTAAGATCTCGTTCTCGATTTCGAATTCGAATTCCTTTTTTTTTTTCTTTCGGCCATTTTCTATTGCTTTTATGCTGTTCGTTTTGTATGTCTCAAGAATGGCGAAATCTCGCTTTTTCCAAAATTTGAAAAAAAATTGTTGGCATTCCGTTTCAGCGAGACGGCAAAATTGAGAGCCAAACAGTGAGTCGGGCCGAGTTTGGCGGGAAAGGGCGCCCAGAGCGCGCCAGCCCATTCCGTCCTCGCGAGAATGGCCCACTGTTGGAACGGAGTGGGGACGATGAGTTCCAACGGGAGACCAGCAATTTGCGCGACTTTGGCCCAAAGCGGGCCGAACGGGCGGAGGCGAGACGGCCAATGGACTCGGACATGTTCAAGGTAGGCCTCAGTTGGGCACCGGCTAATCGCCCAACTAGGCACGGCACATGTTTAGTCTCCCAATGCACTGAAAATATCGGATTGATCAAGATTTGATTAAATTGATCAGGATCAATGTGTCCCGTTATTTTGGCCAAATGCAAGTCCACTGATCAGTTTAGCTCGATCAAAAGTTTTCAGAGAAAGAATGTGTGAGAATAAGAGAGAGAGAGAAAGAAAGAGAGCGAAACAGAAAGAGAGAGAGAGAGAGGGTCAAGAACATAGAGACAGATATGTATAAAAAGAGTAATAGAGAGTGAAAGAGCGAAGCGATCTGGGAATGTTAGAGATAAAGTGGAAAAGAGAGATTTTTTATTTCTTGCAGAGTGAAGAGCCGCTGGAAAGGCGGCGTGACGACTACGGCCAGCAGGGAAAAGGCGACCGTTTTGAAGCCAAACCGCACGAAAGCTCCGAGATTTGGCGCCACAACGGGGCGGGCGCAGCGGCGTTTGAGGGGCGCGGAGTGAACGCGGAAGAGTACGGTAGAGGGGGCGCCGGTGCGCGCGCGGAACGATACGCTCTATAAATTCCTAATTGTCTCTCTTCTTCATTATTTGGTTCCATTTCTTTCTGAATTATGCGTATAAGCATTTTTTGTGCCATAAGTTTTAAGCTCAATTCGCTTTGAAAATTTTGTGTTTTGAATTTGGTTTTGAATTCGGGAGAGTCTTTTAATGTGAAAAATACAAATTTTAATAAGATTTGACAAATTCTTGTCACTTTATCCCATGAATTGTATTTTTTCCATTCAATAAATCCATGATAGTCTATTTTTACTAAATTTGTCTGAGTATTTTCGATTTCCATAATGTTATCATCATAAAGTGAATCATTTTGGTCAGGAGTATAGAAACTGTGGGCTGGCCAATTTTCTTTGCCTAATTTAAGCCATTTTGGTCCATTCCACCATAATTCGTTGTATTTCATTTCATTCATTGTTGTACCTCTTGATGCCAAATCAGCTGGGTTGTCTGCTGATTTTACGTAATAGAAAGTGATATGGAATTCTGATACAATTCGTTTTATTTCTTCCACTCTGTTTTTTACAAATATTGGTAAATTCTTTTTGCATTTTAACCAGCTGAGTACACATTTTGAATCGCACCAGATACAGATCGTTTCAAATTTCAATTTTGATTCTTTTATGATGAATTTGACGGCTCTTGCGGCTATTAATAATCCCAAGAGTTCAAGCTTTGGGATTGTTAGACCTTTGAGTGGGGTAAGTCTCGTTTTTGCGAACAATAAGTCAGTTTTATTATTTGCGTGTAAATATGCGGCGGTGGCGTAAGCTAATTCAGAAGCGTCAGAGAAAAGGTGTAATGAAGCACATTTTAAATTTTGACTTGTAAATGGTGAGCGTGGTATGGAAACTTCCTCTGTATTTGAAATATTGTTCCATTCTCTTATTTCTTCATCATTTAATTTGTCGTCCCAGTCTTTGTTTGATCTCCATAATTTTTGGAAAAATAGTTTGTATTTGAGTATTACTGGGGATATCCAACCCATTGGGTCGAAATTTTTTGCGATCATGGTCAAAATTTGCCTTTTGGTCGTGTCTCTACTCATTAACGGTATTTTTATTTGGAGTTCGAGTTCATCGGTGTCAACATTCCATTTTATCCCTAACATTTTTGTCACTTTTGGTATTTCAGATCCTTCCAATTTCTGAATTTCTTTGTTGCTTTGTTCGTGATTAGACACGAATTCTCTCAAATTCATGGATGCTAATTTGAATATTTCTTTGCTCCAGTAATGTTTGAATTTTATTTCATTTTCGTCATCACACATCATTACAAAATTGTCGACATATGCGTTTTCTTTCAGTTCTGTGCATAGCTCTTTGAATTGTTTTTCTTTTCCATTAAGACATAACTCCTTGTCTATTTGTTGTGTTTTAAACTTTTCAAACATTTCATCTGTTTTTGATAAATGAAGATTCACAACAGCAGTTAATAAAAACGGAGAAGCATTGACTCCGAAGGGTATTCGGGTGAAACGTCTTAATTCTATGTCTCTCATTTCGATTTCTCGATATTTTTGGTTTATTTCGTCCAAATATGTCTGGTTTACCCATAAAAAGCGTGTTGTGTCTCTGTCTGTTTCATGTAATCCAACTCTTAGAAAAGCTTTTTCTAAGTCGCCTATTAAGACGAAATTTTTGAGTCTGAATCGGAGAATCATTCCACATAAGTCAGGTAATAATTTTGGTCCTTGATGAATTTCGTCGTTGAGTGAATTGCTTCCTCTTAATTTTGCTGAAGCATCAAAAACTGGTCGAATTTTTGTGGTATTTGAACTCTCTTTTATAACGGGGTGATGTGGGAGATAGTGAATTAAATTTCTGGATTTAAAGTCAGCAATTTCATTAACGTTAGTGTCCATTTGCTCTTGCAGTATTTTATTATAACTTCCCAACTGTTTATTTTTGATCAATTGTTTGACGACATTTCTTAATCTTCCCAAACATAATCCAAAATTTGTGGGTAAATTCGGTGTTTCTCGTTTATATGGCCATCGGATATGGTATCGATTTTCTTCAAAAATGACATTTTTGTCAAAGTGTATGAGAGCTGCGTCTTCGTCCGTCAAATGCGGAGAGTCGGTAATTCCAATATTTTCTAATTCCCAGAATTTTTGAAGGATTTCGTTTGTCTCATCCTTTTTTCGTTTTTCTTTCACAAGATTGACATTTGTGTCTTCAATCGTACCTTTTCCGGATAATATTTTTCCTAATTTTGTATCGATTGAGTAAAATCCGGAGGGGAGTATTTGAATTTGTGAGTTCGGCAGCATAAAGTGCCAATAATGGTCTATACCAATTAGAATTTGTGGATAGGCATGGTTTATCGGTATTTTATTTTTGAGTATATCAACAGTCTCTCTATTGACCATTTTTGTAACATCAGTAATTTTTTCCACAGTCTGTAGTGTTACGTATTCGATTTCACCGTTTAGTGTTTTGATGCCAATTTTGACTAGTCTCGAAGAAATGATTTTGGGTTTATTTTGGTTGAAGGTGGATATTGCCAATAATTTTTCGTCAATTGTTGGTAATTGAAGGGAATCAGCACATTCGTCTGTTATATAACTTTTTTGTGACCCATTGTCAAAGAAAATTATTTCATTTTGAATTTTGTTTTGGTCGGGGTTTAAGACTGGTGCTTCCGTGGTCATAAGCAATTCTTCTTCATCATTTTGTATAATTTTCTGATTTTGATCGGAATCCATTGACATAAATGTTTGGGTTTCTTCGAATTCCTCGGGGTTTTGCGTGACGTTTACTTTTGTAAATTTTTCTCTTTGATTATATTGGTTCTGCTTTCGGGTGCATAGGAGGGTATTGTGTTTGCTTTTGCAATTGAAACATGAAAATGGTGATTTACATTCTCTCAAATGATGTCCTTTTTTCAGACAGTTTAGGCAAAGTTTTAATTCGCGAGCTCGATCACTTCGTTTTTCAGTGGTTGCATAAATTTTGCATTCTTTGCTCATGTGATTGTCTCTTTCACAGAATCGACAAAATATTAATTTTGTTTGTGGTTTGGGTTGAGACGGATTTGCTTTAAATTCTGCCAAACGGACAGGTTTTGATTTGGTTGTTAATGCAGAAGTGATGGGATAGGGAGGGAAAGGCATGTTTTGATGGTTTCGGTGGTTTGCTTTTTGCTGGGGTTGAGAATAGTTTGGGTAGGATTGCCTTTGTGGTCTGTTTTGAGGTGGTCGGTGAGGGGGGAAATTTCTCATTTGTCTGTTTGAATCTTCCATTCGTTCTATGTCTTCGCGAGCTTGGGTGTGGGAATTGAGAAAGTTCATTAATTCTTTTGTTGAATAAAGTTTGGATTTTTCTCGCAATTTTAGTCGGAGATTGAATGGGAGTTTGGTCTCGATCGATTGCTTGATTTGGGGGTGGTTTATTTCTTCGCCTTGGGATTGTAATTGTAGGATAATTCGGTCAATAAATAGGATAAATCGTCTCAGTTCGCTTGTGGATTCATTGGGTTTTCTCAAATTTCTTAATTCGCTGTGCAGATTTTCTCTGATCAATTGGGGATTACCGTATCGGGATTTGAGTAATTTGATGATTATGGGATAATTTTTGTTTGTGAGGGGGTAAGGGGACACAATTCGGTATGGTTCGTCATGTAAGAGTCCTCGTAAGTACTTCAGTTTTTGTATGTTCTCTAAATTTGGGTCATTGTGGACTGAGGATTTGAAATCGTCCCAAAAGCTGGGCCATTCGGAGAATTTTCCTGCGAAATGTGTCAGAGTTTGGGGTGGAAGTTTAATTCTCGATCGATAATTGACAAATGGTGTTTGTTTTCGATGTGTCTGCTCATTTGAGGTCAGTTCCGGTGATTCGTCTTCCTGGTCACTATCGTATTCTTTTTCTTCTTCATCTTCTTCTTCCACTTCTTCGTCTTCATTTTCTTGTTCGTCATCATTTGATTCATATTCCTGGTCAGTGTCCGAAAGGGATTTTGCTTTAATTGCTTTGACTCTTCTTTTCACCTCCAAATTTATGTCTTTCAGAGTGTCGAGGATTTCATCCGTTTCCTTAATTGTCCTTAAATAATCATGTTTTTCGCGAAAAATTTTCTGGATTTTCCATTCGGTGTTCCACTGTTCTTTGTCCATTTTTCTCATCAAATTTTGCCATTTTTTATGTAAAGTTTTTAATTTTTCAAAATTTGGCTCAATTTTTTGTATAATTTCCTTTGTTTTATTGAACACCCGTAGGCACTCGTCTGTGTTATTCTGATCATATTCGAATTTGCCCTCCTCCAATCTGGTTTTGGTCGACTCTATTTCCTTTTTTATAACTCTGTTTAGGAGGGGGATTTTACTCCTAATTACTCCAGACATTTTTACTTTAAAAAATGATTTGTGTTGTTTCTTAATTTTGGTTGGCCAATTTTCCCTTCTGCGATTGTGATCAGTTAATATTTTATTGAGGTAAAAAATTATCACAAAATTGAATTGGGTTTTATCACAGTTTAGAAATTTTTGATCACAGTGGTCACTTTTATCACAGTTGTCCGTCTAACGATTTTCTTGGCTACGTCTCCGTTTGTAGGACCTTTCTTTTCTTTTGTATTTTCACTCTTTTTTGAGTTGGAAGGTGCGCGAGATGCCGATGTGTGGTTTTTCACTGAATGGGGATTTGTTTGTGTGGTGGGTGTGTGTGGTTTTTGAACTGTGGGGATATTATCCCTTAATTTCGAGTGTTGGGCTTGGTGACCCTTTTTGTGAGTTTTGTGGGTTTGTGACCGTGTTTACTTTCAAATGGAGTGCGGTGGTGAATGGTTGGACGGCCGGTCTTCTTCAGAAAAGTGGCGACGTGCTTACGAAGGGTCGGTTGTTGTGGTCCGGTAGAGGCGGGCGCGCAATTGATCCCGGGTCGTGTGGCACCACTTGTACGCTTTCGATGGCGCACAAATGGGAGGGGTAGGAATTTGGCGAGATGTGGCGGTGCTGATGAGTTCAGAGGTTGGTAGAGGGCCGGCGCTGCTTGGTGGTGCTGGGCTTTGAGTTGTGGACGCGCAGTGCGAGTCGGCGGGGTGGGGGCGGCTGGCGCAATGGTGACCAGGAGAGAGACTGGGGGTGGACGCTTGGCGGTCAATTGGGGGTGGCGAAATTGCTGGGGGTCAAGTGAGGCGGGAAAGTGATGGGAAATGCACTTTATTGGAGTCCTCAAACTTGGGTAATTAAACCGAAGGGGAAATGGGGGAACGGCACAAAATGGGGGACGGCACAAATGTGGGGACGGCACAAAAATGGGGAACGGCACAAAGGGGGAACGGCACAAAATGGGGACGGCACGAAATGGGGAAAATGAGGGACGGCACAAATGGGAAAAATAGGGACGGCACAATGAGGACGGCACAAATCGGAGGAAGATGGGGGATCCGGCACAACACGTCGGCGATACGGCACGGCATCGGTGCTGCGGGTGGTGGCACGGAATGGCATGGCACTGAACGGGCGGCGTACGGATCGGGCACGGCACTGAACGGGCGGCGGGCGCACGGATCGGGCATGGCACGGAACGGGCGGCGCACGGATCGGGCATGGCACGGCAGGCGGAGCAGTTGTCGGCACGAACGGGCAGACGGAGCAGTTGTCGGCACGAACGGGCAGGCGGAGCAGTTGTCGGCACGAACGGGCAGGCGGAGCAGTTGTCGGCACGGGGGGAGGGGAAGGGAGGGAAGGGGAGGGAGGGAGGCGACGAGGCAATGCCTCTCAGACACCCTTTGGTTACTGATTAGTGGGAGGTTAGGGCCCTCCTTTTATACCGGCAATTCCTGCTTGAATGTTTGTTTGCCAACTTGGCAGCATTTGCCAATTTTACTAACCTTTCTCATTTTCCAGTTGTGCCACTTTAGCCTTTTCTAATTTTCTAACATTTTACTATTTCTTTAATATCATTCACAATTTGTCCCATTTTAACATTTGTTTAAAATCTGTTATTTAACGTTCAATTATTCATAATTAAAGTTTAACATTTGACAATTTTTCTAATGGAAAAATTGTGACTAAAAATGACTAATGATTTTTCTTTCTTTCAATTCATTCATTTCGTTCACATTTAATTAATTAATGTTTAGCTGTTTAATTTAAAATTAATTTAAATGTTTTGTTTTTGTTTTTAATTTTTTTATTTTTTAAATTAAAAATCCTATTTCGCGTAGTCGCGACAATAACGCCTTATTTAAAGCATTTCTATCGAAAAAATTTTGTTAAAAAACCCAAAAATTTTTTCAACCCCAGAATCCTTGGTCCTCCCAAAAGTGCATAGTAGTGGTTTGGTCCAACATATATTTTTATTGTTGGAATGCACGTAGGGCGTGTTAACACATTATTTTAAGAGTTTCTATCGCAAAAAATTTATTAAAAATACTCAACAACCCTTCAGAATCCCTGCGTATCCCCCCTAATTGTGAAGGCAAAAAATTTTCTACAAGCCCAAGACGCCACCTCTAACACCCACCCCGCTAGAGGCCGACAACCGCGGCACGTTCAAAAATTTTCCGAAAATTTTCAAAAATTTTCTGAAGAAACTTTTTTTGGTTTGGTTTTTTCAAAAAACGGCTTTCACCAATCGATGCAGAATCCTTAAAAAATAGTTGTACTCTTTTGTTCGGAGCCGATCCAACCAACTTGAAGAGAGTTATTTAAAAAAATCCCGTTCAAGTGCTATTTTTCCCTTATAGAGTGAATGAAACAAACATCTCAAATTTTCTGATTTGTCAGTTTATTTTTTAAATATTTTCTGTTACATTTACATTTTTGTCTATATCTTTTAATAAATTATTTCTTTGTTTTCGAACCATTGTGTGCTTCTACATTCCTGGAGATCCATGATTTGTCTTATATATCTAAATATTTTTGAGATTCAATTTAATAGATTGCTGTCGCATTTAAAGGAATATTATTATTATTTTCTTTTATGACATCTTCCATGATCCCGCTTTTTCAATTCACCGATGCTCGCTTGTGCTTCCATATATTTGCTCATTATATCCTTATTTTTGGTTTTTTGTTAGTTTATGTTTAACTAATTTTATTAAATAACTCAATATATTATATAAGCATTTAGATATTGAAATCATAAATAATTATTAACTAGCCTTTTCATTCAATTTTTCTAAATACATCCATAATAATAATGATTTCCATTAAAACATTTTGTATTTTATTTAATTATTAACTATTTAGTCTATAATTTAAAATTCCTTGTCCGAGAAGCATGGATATACTTTTTTTGTCGGATAAGGTAGTTAATTTCAATCTATAATTGTGTTATTTCATCCTTTTTGAAATAAAACTAAAAGATAATAACTAATTTTTGAGTTATTAAAATGTAATTGAAATACTCTAAATTTTTTAATCTTACTATATATTTATAAAAAAAGATCATTTTGAAAATAGAATTTTAACTTAGAAAATACCTGATTGGATAATGTTTTCTCTTCTTATTAGATTTTTAAATTATTTAAAAAGAACAATTCCTTTTGAAAGAATAGTCATTTAAATTTATAATTATTTCAATTAAAAAGTATAGAATTTCAGATTAAAAGGGCTCTGCAAACTTATAATTATATTTCATTTTTTATTTGTTTTATTAATTTCTTCTTTTTATCCCATAAATATAAATTCTTATTTCATTGATAGCTCAAATAAATCCATTTATTTTGGCTTTTTATCATATCTTTTAAATTTTGTTAATAGGATTATTTGTAATTCTATTCTTTCTTTATGTTTATTCTTGCAAATGAACACAGATTCCATTATGAGTAAGGTCAGCTTCGATTTTTTTGAAATTTTCAAACCTTTGTTTTTCTTTTCAATTTATTAAATTTATATTTTTTATTGTTTTAAACTTATTTGAGTATATCATTTGTCTAATTTCGTGCACTTTTTTAATGTCTTATTCATTAGTCAATTAATACTTTAAGGCATGTAAAGTCCAAAACATTTCATTTAATGCTGTCGGCAAGAACTGCCCTTCAAAATTTCAATTTATTATTTACTATTATAAAATTCTGTTTATTATAGATAATCAAATTGTCCAAAATTTTCAATTTATTATTTATCTCGAATATAATTGTGTTTAACCTTAACATTCATTTTGTATTTTAATATTTCGTTCTAGTCGGTATTATCCGTCCCATGACAGATTATGCCTCCCATGAATGATCATCCCCGGTTTCTTAGGCCATAAGTTTTTCTTACAAAGTTAATACCCATATTCTTGGTACCAGATGAAAGCTTAAGGTGAGCTTTTGAATAACTTTATTTTTAGCTAAAGGCAATAGACAAAAAATTACACTCGGAAAAGTTGAATTTCTTGTTTTCACGTTGTAATTTTCTTAACTTGTTGTCAGTATTTGTTCTTTCTTTACATTTATGAATTGACGAGACCTTTATCTTTTGCTTGGTACCAAAAACATGGGTATTGAAAAATTAAGAAAAAAGTTATGGCCTAAGAAATTGGGGATGGTCATTTATGGGAGGCATAATCTGTCATGGACGTATAAAACCTAATATTTAATATTGAAACAGCTTTATTATAAGAATATCTCTTTTTAATCTTGCGTTATACCATATAAATTTGGCAAGCGGTAGTAAATATTGTTTAAATTAATTTTTGCTTTTTTGAAAATCTGCCATTATTTACTTGGGTTCTTCTTTAAAACTCTCCTCGTTGCGAAAATAGCTTTCCATTTCTTGCTTAATTATAAAATTGCATTGGAATGATAATATATTGGTATATGAATTTTATTTTTTGTTATTATTAATATATTTTCTTTATATAGTCTTAAGTAAGCATAAAATTAATGTTCTATTAAGCAATTAGATAAAGTATTGGAATTATATTAAAGCATATTAAAAAAGATGTTTTTATTAATTTTTATAGAATTGTTTAAATTTAAGCCAGTTAAATTTTTGGCTCTTTAATTTCATATAAATAAATTTTTTATTTTTAAACAAATCTTAATTACTTATTGTAGTTGATTTTTCCTGGCAATTACTTGTTTTTCTGCTCTGCGTTTTTATTTAAATTATTTTTTTAGTAATATTAATTTTTAGAAAGTAATTATGAATTACAAAAATAACGATATGATACATGGTGTGATCGACCCAGGAGAGCCATATAATGTTGGGCCATATAATGTTGGGTTTTACGGCAAGTTTGGCCTCCTAAATGCTTTTTTAGTATTTGTGATTTTATAATTTGGTTGTATTTTATAGGAAATATAATTTTTGTATTTCCGACCTATATTTTTTTGTAGTTTATTTTATTTATTTTCAAGCTATTGTATTCAATTTATAATCAAATTTTATATTGAATGCAAAGTTTGTTTATAATAATAAATCAATTATAGGGTTTTTCATATTTTTTTGGAAATAATATAACCAATTTATCTTTCTTATATTTTGTCTTTTTGTATTATGAAAAACTTCATAATAATATTAACAATTGTCCAGAATTCTCTCTCTCCCCTCTTTGAAGTTAGCTTCCTTATAAAATCATTTTCTAAAGTTACATTGCTAATATTTTTTTATATTTATTTTGAAAATCAATTTTTTATTCGTATTAAATTTAGTTATTTTCTTCATATTTGATAAAAATCTTGATTTTTTGATTTTAATGAAACAAACATCGCAAATTTTCTGACTTTGTCAGTTTAATTTTTAAAATTTATGTTGAATTTATATTTTTGTCTATATCTTTTAATAATTATTTCCTCGTTTTCGAACCCAGTCATTACTAGGGCTGAAGTTTTCAGAGTTATTATTGTGTTTAAAGCTTTAAAGATTTTAAGTGTCTTGGATTCATGAAAACAAAAATTTTATTTTGTGTGCTTTTACATTTCTGAATAATCCATGATTTGCCTTATATATCTAAATAATTTATTAGTTTGCTGTCGCATTTAAAGGAATATTATTATTATTTTCTTTTTTTTTGCAATTATTTTGTTCGGATTCTTAATTTTAAATCAAATTCAATTCTATATTTGTGTTATTTCTTTGAGGAATTTGAATAAAAAATATATGCATATAAAATAAGTTATGGGATTCTTATGTCATGCATGTTTAACAATTTTGCCATGAATATTTTTTAAAAATAATTTAATTTCGTGTCTTTTAAATTGGTATAATAATAAACTTTGATGATATGCTTTCATAAAATTCATGCTTCGCTGACTAACCATGTCATAAATTTTTGTTTCAGCTCTCTTTTATATTTTATTTTAATATAAAACGATTGTTATTTTTTTATGAATTACTTTGTTCATCTTTTTATAGCTTTTACTGTATATCAAAGATTATTTTTATTTTACACCAATGGTCATATCACTGTCGCACTTTTGCATGAATATTATTTTTAATTTAATTGTAAAATTTTAATATTTATTTATTTTTCTAAATTTTGCTCCATATTTTTGCTACATTCTAGTGTTTTTATCATGCCCATGCGATAATGTAGACAAAGTTTGCTTTTCTTTCTAATAGCATTTACATTTTTCGATAAATAAAAACTATTTTTAATGATTATTTCACAGTATCTGAATATTCTTTCTTTAATATTTTTTCTATTTCAAATTAATCTATTAATGTGTAATTTATTTAAATTTTTAATAATTGTTAATTAATAAAATCCTAATTTCCTCAACTTTCAAGGAAGATGTTGTTCTTTCTTTTTTATTATTTCCGGCATTTTAGATAAATCAGTAACGTGTTAATAATCTTGCAGATATTTTTACGGCAACTATAGTTTCGTTTTTTGTGATGGGAGTTATTTTTAAATTAACTTTTTGTGTTCCTTTCTCGGTGCGTCCTCATTTTCTATTTCCACGGTGTTTTTTCCCCGTTGCAATTTTATTAATAATTATTTTGTTCATATTTTGTAATATTTAAACTTATTTTCATATTTTCAGGTTACAGTAATTTTTATGACATTTATGAATTTGCTTATGAAAATTATTTTATTAAGATTGGATTTTGCTTTCTTGACAATACACAAATATGTTTTTTTATATCTCGTATACTTTTCAATTTTATGTTCTGACAGTTCATGCCAATTTATCAGCTGGAAGCATGAATTTTATTATTTAAAATATTTTATTTAATTTTCATATCTTATATGTGCGATCGATTTCATCATGAGTATTTATTTATGTTTCTTGTAGAAACTTATTTTTCAGTCCATTTGAATTAATTATTATATTCAATTATTTTTATTCCTATATGACAGAAAACAAATTTTACATTAAAATCTCGATAAATGTTTTATTTAATATTTAATTTTGTTTTCACTTTGTAAAATAAATAATTTTTTTTGTCTCTTACTTTTTCCAATTTAAGTCCAGGCATGTGCAAGATTATCAGAGAGAGATTTGGCGCAATCATTTCCGTCAAAAACCTTGTTTGTAATTGATGCATAGATTAAGCAAATTTTTTATTTAATTTTTTTTATTTACTTGTGTTCAGTTTATTAATACTTATTAACTTAATAATGTTTATCCGCAGTACAAATTTTCAATACATAAAGCATAATATGTTTCTTTTAATTTTCATAAATTAAAATTTAGATTATTTTAGTTACTTCTTTTTTATTTTTACTATTTTTTAATCATGATGTTATAGGCATGGTTGAGCTTGATTGCATTGGGAAGGCGGCTCAATCAATCATTAGATGTAAGTGATAGATTTAAATTTTTGAAATTTCTTAATTTAATAAATATTTGTATAACTTTTCCATTTATTTATTTTTTTATATATAATAAACTTGTTTATTATTTAATTTAAATCATGAATTTAAATTAAATTCTGATTTCAATTGTGGAAGAAACAACTTTTTTTTGTAACCGGTTAGATGAAATAGTGATATTTATTCCTTTATTAACATTTATTCAGCAAATTATTATTTATTTATTTATTAAATGTTGAGTTCCCATAAATTTATAAAACGAATACAAATTATTATTTTCAATATTAGTGTTCGGTTTTTTAATGAGTTCAGGTCGGCATCCGCAAAAACAAAATTCAGCAGCGTGGCGATAAGCGGAATTTTATTTAAGTTAAATAAAAGAGTTAAAAAATTTTTATTTTTCAAAACTTAATTTTTTTTTATAAACTCATATATTACTTTTACCTGATCACAATAGCATATAATTTTTTCGCTCGTATTTAAAGTTATAGTACAATTGGATTATTTCTCTCAGTTTATTTACTTTTTCAAGTGCCTGGATTGGCAGTTTCAGACGAAGTTGCTTCGGTCCTTGAATGCTTATTAGCTTTCTTCTGTATTCGTCCAATTAATTTTTATCTTTTGAAATTAAAATATGAATAAATAAAATTTATTATAATATTTTTCAAAATTTATTTTTTTTCTTATACTCATAATTTAAATGGTGTAAATAGTTTAATAAATAGAAAGTATTTTTAAATTGATTTGAATATTTATTTCAATTGAAGTCAACTAATCTTTTATCCATTCATTTTTATTAGATAATTTATATATATTATCATTATTATACTTTTTGTTTTGTATATCAAGTATTTTTAAACGCTTGTTATTCCGTCAGCAATGGGAAATCGGTAAGACAATATAACTTTATATTGATTTGATTGTTTGTTTATTATTTTGTTTAAATCTTATTGATTTTCAATTATTAATTAATTGATACATAATATAAATATTTTTAAATTTATTTTATCTTTTATCTTCTTGAGACTCCTTCATCATAGCGGCACCTGGGAATTTCATAAACATGATTAACTGATATAGTTTAATATAGAAAACTTAATTAAATAAGACTCAATAACAGATATTCTTATATAAATTTGAAAACGCCTAATTCAAGTTAATTGTATGTAGTCTATTATTAATTATCAAATTATTAGATGTTTAAGTGATTGGAACTAATATTAATTCTTTTCCACTAAATAAGACCTTATCCTCTGTTCTTTTTCATGCTTTATAATTAGGGTTCCCAATTATATGGAAATCCATATTTTTTTCCTGAACTCTGGGAGGCCTGAAACGCACTAAAAACATGTTTTTAGCTTGCATTTTTTAACAAAATTTTGTCGATAAATTGATTAAATTTAAATTTTCCTAAAAATTGGTTAATTTATGTTAAAAATAAGCAAAAAAATTGAAAATTTCGGTTTTTTGGCCGATTTTCTCTAGAAATTGCTTTTTTTTCTTCTAAACGAGTTTTTATACCGCATTTAGCCATTTAGATGTATTTTACTAGAATTTAATGAATATGAAGAAATTTTTAAAAATTCACCCCTTAGTTTGGTAAATTTATGTCCATATTTATGCCATTTTATGGCCATATTTCGCGATTTTTTATCCATATTTTTGGGAACTCTATTTATAATAGAATATGGCATTATTTTATTTTTATTGTGTTTTACATTGAGGTTAGGAACACTTGATTTATTCGGTCAATTCTTTTAAAAAATGTTTATTTTTATAATTGTTAACTTTAAAATCGGTAATTTAAATAGGAATTATAAAAAATAACATAAACTTTTTTTTGTGTGTTCTGTTATTTAATCACGTCTGCTCGTATTGAAATTTATATGATTATTATTTTATGCACTTTAGAATTTTTTGTTATTTAATATTGTTGTTGTTTTTTTTTGGGTTCACTTGCATAATTTTTGTTTGGCTGATTAAGCATTGAATCCTATTTCTTCTTGTAACAGAAATACCAAATATTTAATAAATTATTTTAGAAACTAAATTTTATATTAGTTCTTTTTCATACTAATTTCCTTGTTGTTTTTGCATGTGTTCATACATGCTTCTTTATTATTATTATTAAAATTAGATTTTTATAGAATTTCATCATTTTTGAAATCATTAATTTATATATATTTTTTTTCCTTCCGTTTATTATTCTCCTGGTCAACCACCAACGGGCTTGGCTGCGCCGCCTCGACGGCGTTCAATACCGTGCTCACCTCCCCTTCCGGTGGCGGTGCTTGCACAATGCCAGCGTCTTATATTCTATTTATTTTTTTAATATATGAAAATGTTTTAATCCTTCATTTATTTATTTACTTTTAGCTTACAAAATCGAATTCTCCCGACGAATTGTCGATTAAGTCACGCCGCATCTCAAAAGGATTATCTGATTTCGCCTGTTGATTGTGTATTATTATTTTTGTTGTTTTATTTTTCTTTGATTTTTAAGATAGTAGTTATTTCATAATTAATTATTGATACAAAGATTTTGAAATATTTTATTTTTCGGGTTAAATTAAGTATGGAAAGAAGATTCATTATTGGAAATATTTCTGACTGATCATTTTTATTTTATAACATGAAAAAATCTTGTTTTTACTGCTTGTTATTCAATGACATTCATAATGCTTGGCTTCAATTGAATTAATAATTAAATAAATATATCAATCAGCTTTATAATGAATTATAATTTTTATAATTGAAATTGTAGAGAAAACAAACCTTTTTATAAGTTTCATATCACAAATAGAAATTTTCGAATGTTTATTAAACCTTGAAAGTTCCACAAGTTTTAAAACGAACAAGAATGATTATTATAAATATTTAATTTACGGGTTTTAAAGACTTCGTTTTTATTTATATTATTAGTCATAAATATTAATGTTTTTTTATAAGTTATAAAAGAAGTTATTATTTTTTTTATCAATTTGTTTAAAATCGCACTTCAGTCGATGTTGTGAGCCCATTGGGTGGCTACTTTAATTTTGTTTAGGTAATCTCTAATAATATCTAAATTTATAGATAATTTTAATTTTCATTATTAATTTTATGTGAGGAAAAACTCGATAACTGCCTTTTTTTCTTTTCTTATTCATAATTTAGTGTTTTTAGCTTTTATTTAATTTTTATATCATATCATAAACAAATTATTACAAATCATTGTATAATTATTTATGAACCAAGATAAAATATTTTGCGTAATTAAAATTTTTTTGATAATTTATTTATATTTGTCAATCTTTTAAGTCGCAAGTAACTTGCATTCGTAAAGATTTATCATCCACGCAGAACTTCGCCATTATTGTGGAGCCATATAATACGTATGCTTTTTGGCGTAAAGATTGCTAAAACAAAATAATCTCTAATTTTTATATTAAGAATTTTTAATAAATTTAATTTATTAAATTTATTCAAAGTTTATGCTTTTATATTTTAATTCGTTGTTTGAAATTCATATTTAATTTTAAAGGACTGTCGAACATGGCAATAGTTTTTTTTTTGTTTTAAAATCATTAATTTTACTAAATATATTTAATTACTTTTTATTAATATTAATTTTGAAAAATATGTAACCGAAGTTAGTTTAGTTGCCGCATTTTAATTATAAGTTTTATCTTTTGTAATTCCATTTCATGTAATATGTCATTCTAAATTTGCAGAAATTCTCTAATTTTTGTGTAATTTTAAAGCTTTATAAGAATACTTGTGTGTTTTAATCTTTTTATTAAAATAAAAAATTTTACATTAATTTTTAACTCCAATTTTCGTAATTATCTTTTAAACGAAAATGTTAATTTTAATTAGAAACTACTTATCATATATTATTTTTGAATAAATTTTACTGCTTTTTATTAATGCTCATAACAGATCACGTTTTATTTCATTTATTATGTATTCATAAACTTTTTCTGGAATTAATTATTTATTTATTGCATTTTCTTCTAATTTTTTAATATATGATGATTTTTATTTATTTTTCCCTAGTCTTTTAATAAATTATTTTATTTTTATAATCTTGACGTCTTCTAAGAGAGTCTAAATTATTTTCGATTATGTTTTGAATAATTTAAATAATATCCAACGCCTTAACTACATTCAATAATTCATATATATTGCAAATTTTCCCGTTTATTCAAATTTATTATGTAAATATTCTGTTATTTTTTAGCATTAACTAATAGATTCATAAATGTCTCGCTCCTCTTTGTTCTATTCGTTTAATATTTATTTTAAATATACGTAAAAAATCAATGATTATTTTTTTCCATATTATTTTATGAATTCTATATTTTTTTAATGGAGAAAAACATCATAATATAAATTATTATGCCATAAAAATGTAATTACATATTGCTTTTTAATGGAAATTTCACGAACATCTTTGCATTTCATAATTTATTATTATCATTTTTTTGTTTTATTTTCTCACTCGATTCCAACTTAATTTTATTATGTCATAAATTTGAAATCTTTTTAAACCTAAGTTATGATCGTGAGGATCTCGATGAATTTAATTTATTACTAATTTTGAAAATTTATATTTAATTAAATCATTCATCTCGTGCTATTCCATCAGATTTCACATGCGATTGGCTATGAGTACTTTTCAAATTCTCGTAAATTAATGAATTAGTAGTGTTCATCTCTTTTTAAACTTGCGTCATACCATATAAATTTGTCCAACGGTAGTTCGTTTCTTTTTAAAATTAATTTTTGATTTTTTGAAAATCTGCCATTATTTACTTGTCCTCTTTGCGAAAATAGCTTTCCATTCCTTACTTCATCATGTATAATGTTGCATTGAAATAATATATTTGGGATATGAAATTTATTTATTTATTATTATTAATATATTTTCTTCATTCCAGTTAAATTTTTGGCTGTTTATAAGTCATAGAAATATTTGTTTTTATTTTTAAACAAATCTTAATTATTTATTGTAGTTGATTTTTCCTGGCAATTACTTATTTTTATGCTCTAAGTAAATTATTTTTTTAGTAATATTAATTGTTAGAAAGTAAATCTGAATTACAAATTTACGATATGATACATGACATGAGGATCCAGCCAGCAGCGCCATATTACGCTGGGGTTTGCGCTAATTTGGGCCTCTTAAATGCTTTGTTAATATTTGTGACTATATAATTTGGTTGTAGATTTTTATAGGCAAAAATAATTTTTGTATTTCCGACATATATTTTTGTTTAAATTATTTTGATTTATTTACAAGGTATATTGTATTTAATTTATATTCAAACTTTTATAAAGATTAAATGCAAGGTTACCTAGTTGTTTTATAGTGCCTTTTTTGTACTTATTTGTTTTATAGATAAATTTAATAACTTTCTGGTGTTATATTTTATTAAGGTCATTGAATTTATTTACAGCAAATTTGTTTTTCAAATATAATTTTTTTGGGAATCTTAAAATATTAATTCTTATCTATTAGATTTACTACTTTTTGAATCTCATATAATTGACTATAAATAGAACAGCCCTCTTAATTCAATATAATTCATTATTTTAATTTAAATTTTAGAATGAAAAAATCATCTCAAATTTTCTTACTTTTCATTTTAAATTTTATTTAATATTTTTTTGTTGAAATTTATTTATAGCTTTTAAGTAAAGCAAATGTCGTTTAATTTAAGAATTATTTCATTTCCAACATCTTAGAATCCCCCACCAATGCCATTAATATGGGTTTCTCTCGAGGATTCGTTGTTTTTTCAATGTAACTTCGTTCCAAAAGTTGTTTATTTACAAACATTGAGAAGGACAATCATTTTTTTGTCGAATAAGTGGAGTTAAATTTCAAATCATCAATTCATTTTAATTTCATTATTTATTTATTTACAGATTATATTTTTCGGGTTTAGAGAAAAGACCATTTTTTGATTATTCAATATTTTCTTAATAATATATTCATGAGTAATTTTAGTAAAAATTTGCAAATGTTTTATGTTCGGTATTCCATCAATAAATTATGTAGTGCGTGTTAGCAATTTAAGCCACGAGAAAATAATTTTTATATCTATATAAAATTTAGTAGTTATGCACAGAAACTTTTGTGCAAATTCTTTGTTATAGTTATTTTTCATTGGTTCATTCATATTATATTTTCTTCATTCGTAATATTTTTCATTTATTTAAGTAAACGCTTTTATTTTCAACCATTCGCGCTCGAAGCTTATGTTGTCGTGTCACGAGAAGATGGCATTTCCAGATCGCAAATTGAGTCCGTCCAATTTTCACTGTTTATATCTCATTATAATAGAACTTAAAAGTAAATATAAATTCGATTTATTTAAATTTATATTAGTTAGATTTTTCTATACTATCGCCTTCCAATATTTATTTACTCTATGTACTAAAAAAATATAAAAATTTCTCAACAATATTTTAGAAATTATAATACCAATAAATAGAATATGCTAAATATTTCATTTTCATTGGTTATATAATTTTTAAAAAAGCTGAATTTTTTATAATTGACTATTTATAAACTGCCCTCATAATTCATAATTATTTTAATAAAAATTATGTAAGAAACAAGCTCAAATGTTCTGACTTGGTCATTTAATTTTTTTAAATATATTCATGTGGAACCATATATTTTTGTTTTCATCTTTAAATAATTATTTCCTAGTTTTCCAACACATTCAAGAATACTGTTCTGACTTCATATTTTTTTAAAGATTTTTATATTTTGAATTTCTGCAAACTTTTAAAATATTTTTAATTTTTTGTGCTTTTAACTGGATAATCCATTATTTGTCTTATATATCTAAAAAAATTTAATAGATTGATGTCGCACTTAAATTTTGCATTCATCAATTATATAAAATAACATTATTAAATATTTCTTAGAATATTAGAATTTATTGTAGATAAATATTTAAATTTTAATTAATCGACCAAACCAAAGCAAATAAAAATTTATTTTTAAATAATTGCATTTGATATTTTTTATCAATTATCATGTTTAAATAACATTTATTTTTAAATAATTTAGTACATTTAATATTTATAAAATAACATTTAAATAAATGCCTTAGTATTATTTATAGATTAATTTTTTTTTAATTTTGAATTTAAATTTATATATGACTCTAAACATTATTTACATAAATTCACTTGAAACCACCGTACACTACGGAATTAGAATGGGAGCCAAAAACCAATAAAAATCAAAGCAAATTAATAAATTGAATTATAATTAAACCAAAAAGGAATTTCCATTAATTAAAATAAAGATTCGAAATATAACGGCCCTTAGTTGACAAAAACGTATTCTTATTGGACAAGGAATTTAAAGCGATTGACTAAATTAGTTAACAATTAATTAAAAATAACCAAATATTTTAATGAAATTCTTATTATTAGAAGTATTTAGAAAACAATTTGAATAAAAAAGCTAATTAATAAATATTCACAATTTTAATTGGAAATAATAAACAAAATAAGAAAACTGAAAAACGAAATTTCTTAGAAAAATTATTTAATAGCAACTGGAGTGACAACAGAAGTAGTTCATCTTCACAAATAACCCATTTTCCTACACAACGAAAAATGTTACTCAACAGCCATACAATCCATCAATTGATATTAACGTTAGTGCAACAAGATGATCTATACAAATTCAATGTATTGTACTCATACCAATAACACAGAACTAAATACATAAATAACATTGAAAATCAAATATATAAATAAACATTTAAATTATTTAAAAAGAAAGACTTCATAACCCCAGAGGGGAGTTTTCATTTCATAATGAAAAGTTAAAACATAATAAACCACAATATTAGTGCATTTTTATTTATAAAAATAAAAAGACTTATTTTATAATACAAATATTATCAAGAACTAAATTAAAATACATGGTTTCAACCCAACCTAAAAATACAAATTTAAATTAAAAGTGCTTTACTAAAATACCAATTAGTTTAAAATTACTCATATCAATATTTTTAAAAAAATCCATTTACGTCGAAGAAAATATAAAAAAGATAAATTACAATGACTAAACCAGAAAGAGATCAAGTATAATATGGATACAATTAAAAGAAGGCTCGGATTCACTGGGCAAGAAGAAACAAAATCTAAAAAGATTTGGCAGCCTGTTGGAAGTTTGAAAATTAATATAAATATGTAATTTAAAAAATTATTAAAGTCTCATTTTAGAGAAATAAATTATGATTTACCATCAGTAAATTTTAAAATCAAAATGATAAATAAAGACCTAAAAGAAAACCAAACGTAACGTTTTCGCCAATTAATGAAGTAGGAAAATGGTTTAGATTTAAAATCTACTTTAAATATTCAAAATTTTTTCATATTTATTTAAATGTTTTTCTCGTTATCCTACCAGTCTATAATGTAAACCCTGATATTTTTACTATTTAGAAATTTTATCAGATTTTGTTTGAAACGATTTAATTTTGATTTAAATGAGTTATTAACACTAACATTTAATTATAACATGTTTATAAATTTGTCGGATTTTTTCAATTTTTGCATTTACCTGTACAACAAATAGATTTTAAACTTATTCAAAATTTTGTATTTATATATAATTTCTTAAATGACAAATTTTCAGAAAAATTTATTTAATTTAAAAGTTGATAATAAATATAGAATCTTTTTGGATTAATTTTTTTGGTATAATTCATATATGTATGTACACATTATTTTTGTCCATATTTTTACAATTTATTAATTTTTTTGCTGATAATAGTAAAAATGCATTTTAATTATTATTTCAGTGTTTATTAAATTATTTTTACTTTTGATTATTTATTTATTCTATTTGTTATTTATTGTTCGAGAAACTGGTCCACTATTTCAATTTAGCACGTAGAAGATTTGCATTAAAGGAATATGCTTTTAACATATCAATATATAGAACCCACGCCAAGTTCTGTTCTCTTCCCTTTCTATTCGCACAGATTCTTTTTAATCAGTATGTTAAAAAACTTGATTTCCATATTGCTGATTTTGAAGAGTTTGGTTCCCAAAGAGCAAAGCTTATATATAGAATAATGAATTAATTATAAAATAATTGATTCTTTGTATCTTTTTAATTTTGACCGAATAAGTCATAACATTAAAATAGCTAATATTTATTTCGTAGTAACTTTTTAATATCTTTTTTTACATTAAATTTTACTGATTAAAAGCAATTGTATATAAAAATTAAAATTTTTGTGCTATTATCATTTTTATATTAATTATTTTTAAGAACCTTTGCGTTAACCATCCTAAACATTGAAATTTCTATTTAATTTTAAAATATAACTTTAAGCTCTTTACTGATGCAATTTAATTATTTTTTCAGATAGATTCACTTTCTTGTTCATAAATAAGATTATTGTTATATTAATTATTTAAACAAATGTATACATTTTTTAAAATTGGGTTTGAAGCCGCATTCAAGTGAAAAAATTTAAGAGTAAAAAATTTTAAATCCGAAAACTTTTGATGAGGAGAGGCTTTTTTAAGCAAATGCTATGCAATTTGATGCATAATGAAAAAAAAGTTATAGGCGTCAAAAAATTATTTTACTTATAACTCAGGAACAAACGATTAACAAAAACGAAAAAACTATTATTACACGCAAAAATTTTTCTCTGCCATATGAAATAGTAAAGAAAACTGTATGAAGAAAAAAAATTCTTAGAGAGAAGAAAATTCAGTTTTTCTATGGTAACATAGATAAAAAAAATAGTACGTTAAAATAAGAGATGAATTTTTCTCTACTCTTTTCTTATAATTTAATATAATTAGGTATTTCTTTGTGCATTCTTCCCTTTCTAAGATAGGTTGAACATTCTTTTCTTCATTATAAATATTAATTTTTATTATTTATCTTTTTATTATCATTCGTTACATTTTTTAAAAATATGAATTTTGTGCTTTATTTTCATAATTGTTAATTAATTTAGTCATTCATTTAGACATGGATACTCAAGATAATTCAATTGGTTAAGGCGTAGAGAGGGATTGTGCATTAATTTTTTCATTTTCGCTATTGTTATTAACGTAAATTAATCAACTTCTTCCTATTTTTATGATGTTGTTTATTTATTTGTATATTTAGTTTTTAATGCTAAGAAGCGAGCTTTTTCTTTATATTAAAATTAAATTTTATTTTAATTAGGCTTTTCGGTTGCTATTAATTTTCTTTGTAATAAATTAATTAAACAAATTATATCAGTCAGTTTTTTTAATAATCGTCACTTCATTAATTTCAATTGAAATAAAATATTGTTAACATATTAATTGTTGAATTTACTTCTGCATATCTTTTTATTTCATGGTGCGTAATTTTTATACATAAATTATATATAATTTAATTTAAATAAATTATTGAAATAATTATTTCTTTATGTGGCACAATATTATATTTATATTTAGATTGTAAATGGTAAAGTTCTTATTATGTAATTATGTTTAATTTAGGCTTAAAAGGATATGATAACATTATAAGATTTTTTTATTTTATTTTTATACATTTTTGATTTTATTTTCCGTATTCTTATGAATAGCTGGTAGAACAAGATGAAGAGGGATAAGACCAACCGTTAGAGGATCTGCCATGAATCCTTGTGATCATCCACACGGAGGTGGTAATGATAAGTTATTTTTTTAAATTAATTTAAATTAATATTTCTTTGCTATTTTGAATAAATTTTTGTTAAAACATTTAAATTTTATATAGTTATAATTAATTAAATTTTGTCGTTACAATGTTATTTAAACAATTCACAAAAGCTTTTAATATAACTAATGGTTTCATTTTTATAATAAATTATAATTGAAAAAATCTAATTCATAAATTTATATTTGGTAATATTTGTTACTTTGTTTCTAGTTGTTAATTCATAAAGATTCACAAGAGCGTTTCGTATTGCCACATTTGACATTATTTAAAAAAGTAACAGGCGCTTAGGTTTTGATTATATTTAATAATCTTATTTGATTAATCGATTGATAAATTTAATGTTTGCGGGAATGGGTAGCCTGAAAGTCCAAAATAAATAGCAAATATTAAAAAAACATTAATACAAAAACCAGACGATACTCGAATACTGTTTTTTCTATATCTTAATTTTAATTATTATTATGTTTAACTGTATTTCAAAGATTTTAAATTTTTTTAAGTATAATTTTATACGCTTTTGTTTTTTTTATCTAAATGGTGATGCAACTCGGCATGTATTTTTTCCAACATCTTTTGAATTTGAGGGCTGTTGGTTCATGGGAATTCGGCTTGGATTGTCTCCGGCTGTGGCGCCTTCAAAATAATTTTATTACCCACTGAGTATATTTCTATAATTTATAAATTCAGATTTTTTTGTAGTAATAGATTTTTAAAATTTAAAAACCTTACATTTGCAACCTCTTTATCGATTTATAAAAATATTTAAAGCCATGTTTTTCCATCCTCAAGCTGGTCCTCTGGGTCGAAACTTCGCCCACAGCTATGCCAAGCACCCATAATTTTTCAACTTTAAATTTTGAGTTTTACTTAAATTTGGTTTCATCTTGTATAAAGCCACCTGTTATCTTGCTTATTTGGGCCTAATATTTATTTGCAATAACTGTTAATTTAATTCTATTTTTGGGCATATTCAAATAATAGTTAAATTTGCAAATATTTTATATTTGATTTTTTGCAATTTACAAGTTTTTATACCTTTAATTTTTCTCTTTTAGAATATTCAAATAAAATTTGAAATTTAAATTTTCTTCACATGGCTTGGGTGTAACTCCTCCGAATAAGTACATTACCGGGATTGAGTCATAATTTCATAGAATATAGATAATAGATATTTATTTAATTATTTTGCATTAATTTATTAATATGGTGCAATTTTTATTTAAATAAGACTTTCCCATATGGTAGTTATTGAAAATGTTGTAAAAGGCATAATACATGATTTTAAAATTTGGTGTTTATTTATGCTTTTTCTAGAATTTACTATCAACAAAGTTATATAATGTAAATTGATTTTATTTTTTATATCTAAAACAATTTTAACTTTGAATGTTTTTCATTAGAATTTAAGTTTTAATTTTTCTCCTAAATTATAATAACANCACAAATTTTTGAGCAATCAACCGGCTCAACATTGTCGACGCCCGTTCTACAGAACCACAACAATTCGAACATTTTCTCGTGTTGAAATTGTTCGAAAGTGGAAATTCAAAAATCTCGTGTTGATTTTTGGATTTCGCAGAATTCTTCAAAAAACAAATCACTAATTTTGTGTACGGTTCTGCTATGTGCAGGTGCAGTTTCTTCGTCTAAGTCCATCCTCCAAATCAACAATGGACAAAACGCTCGCGGAAATTTTGGAAAAATTGACGCAAGCGATCAAGCAGCAGAGCGCGCCGACAACCACCACAACTCAGCCCGCACAAAACATCACATTGCCGGATATTCATCCGTTTTCAACAGAAAATGCGGAGGAATTCGAGGAGTGGTTGGAGCGATTCCAATTTGCTTTGGATTGCGCGGCGGCCAATATGGCGGATGAAGCCAAAGTCAAATTACTGATGACAAAGCTCAATCCGGCCGCCTTCGGCGAATACAAGCGCTACTGCTTGCCGGAGGAAATAACCAAATTCGGCTTCTCGGACACCAAAAGTCGTCTGATCAAATTATTTTCTCATCCTCCTTCGTTAGCGATCGATCGCTACGAATGCTTGAGAGTGTGCAGAGAGGAGGGCGAAAATTTTGAAATTTTTGTGAACCGACTAAAGGCATCCCTTCGGAAATTCCGTTTTTCGGAATTAAACGAACAGGAATTCAAATGCCTGGTTCTTCTCACGTCGCTGAAGTCACCAAGCGACGCAAAATTACGCCAACACATCCTCGCGCGTCTCACAGAGGAGGACTCAAAGACAACAAAAACGGCCAAATTATTCGACAAGGTCGTCGAGGATTTGAACACACAGTTAAAAACGGAGGCGGAAGCAAAATTTTGGAGTCACCGAACCCAAAATCAACGCAGTTCAACATGGCAAATCAGTGCCAAATCACCAAAATCGCGGAAACGGTCGCCCAAATGAGAAATTTTAGGGGAAATCAAAGGCCAAAGCTCCGCCGAGCAACTGCTATTTAAGCTTTGATTAATATAAAAAGTGATTCTCTGTTGTGAATTTCATGTGAACACCAAACCCATTTTATTAAAGTCATATTTTGGACTGGAATGAATTCAATTGATTAAGATATGTGTCTTTTTAAGTAAATTTTCTTATGTTTATTTCTTGAAATTTTAACATTAGATTTTCAATTTTATTAATTGAATTCGAAATGTTTTTTAGAGCTTATAAAGAAGTTCTTTTTTTAAATATAACGTTTTTCATAAAGTTCTATGATCGCGAAGATCGCGACGAATTTATTTATGAGACTGTAATAGTTGCGGTATTTTAAAATCTAATTTTTAATTTATACAATATTTTGTTACTTCATATTTTAACTCTTTTTTTCTTTAAAATCTCGAGAAATTATTTTATTTTTTTAAAATTAATTTTCACTGTGAAAATGATTATTTTTATGGTCTCTTTATTTTTCCAGTTGAAGTCAAATTTATCAGCTAATTTAGTTTCTTTGTTATAACTTTTCGTTTCTTTTAATTATATATTTTTTAATTTTTTTATTTATTTATTTTTTTATATATAATTATTCATTTCATTTTATATTATATTTTAATAAGTAAATCTTTATTAAATAAGACCTAATAATAGATATTTTTGTATAAATTTTGAAAATACTATTAAATTGATCGTAATTCGTTTAGATAAATTATTATTTATTTATCAGAAAAATATTATTTATTTATTTAAACTCCATTATGTCTATAGACATTAGAAATATTCTAACAACACAGCATATTATTTCTTTTTCATAGCTTTTTTATTATAACTGGATATGGCATTGTTTAATTTTATTGTTTTATGCATTAATGTGAGGAAAAACTCGATGTAGAGTAATGTCCATCCGTTTTGAATTTTCTGGGTTTTGTCTTATTCACAATTTAATGTTTTTAGTTTTTATTTAATTTTTTATATCTATATCATATATGCTTTTGTATATTATATTATGCATAGCTTTTTTATCTTATTCAGTGTTTTGAACTGATTCTAAGGTTATTATGCATTTGTATATTCGTAAAATTTAATAAAAAATATATTATCAAAAAATACTTTATAATTATATTTAAATTGTTATTAATTTGATGTTTACAAACTCCAATGAGATTAATAAGCGTCATCGATCGCGTCTGTCATTGATTTGAATGCTGGACAAATTTTCAAATACAAAAATTATTTGTTTATATTTTATAAATTTTTTACATTTTATATTTTAATTCAATTTTAATAATTATATCTTCAATCGAAATGTGCTAAATTTAATTAGAAAATATAGTTTTATCATTTTTTACATAAATTTTATATAGTTTTATCATTTTTTACATAAATTTTACTGCTTCTTATTTTTTTATATTTGTTTTTTATTGAATTTTCTTTTATTTTTAATATATGATTTTTATTTATTCTCTTGTTTTTATTAAATTATTTCTATTAAGAAGTAATATTAATTGTTGGTATTCATGGCAATATATATATATATATATTTGTTATTTGTTCTTTTTGATATTTATTAATAATTAGTACGTAATTGTATTTTAATTAGCGTCATATTGATTAATTATATTCATTAATTTGGTTAAATATCCCGCTCTACTGGGTCCTATTCCTTTAATATTAGGGTTAATCATTTCAACAAAAATATTTGCTTTTATTTAATTAATTAAAAAGTATAAAATAAATAACTGCGTAAAAATCATTTTCAAGTAGATGAAAAAAGAATTCAATTGTTTCTTTTGATAAATTAAAATTTATTTATATTTTCAAATGCTTCACAGTGACATTATATCTTTTTATTTTTTCTATTTCAACTGCTGAATAAATAATTTTATTTTTATTCGATTGAATGTTTTAGTTTATATTTCAGCAGCTTTGATTAGTGATGTTCGAACCTCACGTCTTTTGAGTTCATTTTCGTATTGAAAAGGTTTAAGTTGATGGGTTTGACGTTAACGTACTCCCAAATTATTTTTTATTTTATTTAATATTTTTCTATTTTGCTTCGTATGAGAAGATATTTAAATTTATTAACCTTTTCCAGTATTTTAACTTTCTCTATATCATATTTTAATTATTAACTCTGAAGTATGATAATTTTTAAATTTTTTAGAATTATTATTATTTATGTTCTTTTACATGCTTTGCTTTATAATTATTTAACTTATTTTATTTATAAGAATAAATATTTTTACTTATGTAGTGTAGCTTCCTAAATGCATCAACTTTCACTTTGATGCTTAATATTAATATTTAATATTTACAAAATTTTTAAACATTTTTGTTTTTTTCTCTAAGCAAGTTGAGTTTTTTTCATATAAATTGGCACGGTTTTTTTGTTGTTTATATTACCATAAATTGAACATTTATGTTTCTCTACAACTCATTAATTTCCGAATTTTGTTAAATTTGAAAAGTTATCTTCATAAAGTATTTAAAAAAAAATTATTTTATAAATAATCATTATATAATATTGTTTAATATATATATAGGTGCTTTAATTAATATTTTAATGCATTTTGTTAAATTTTAATACTGCGCGTCAGACGAATATATTTTAAATAATTTTTTTTCAATTTATATAATGTTAAGCTTAATTTATGTATTTCAAACAAGCATTTTTATTTTTATTGGAATGTTTATTTATTCAACATATAATATAATTCTAATTTAAAAAAACATTTCTATTATAATCACAAATTTCTTTCAACTATTTATTTTTAACGATCATTTATTTTTTACTTAAATCTGTTTTTTATCAGAGATAAAAAGCAATCATTAATTATTTCATTTAATGTAATTTTTATTTAAACCAAATTAATAAGAAAATTATGACGAAAAATAAAATTTTTTATGCTATTTTCCAATTTGAGTAACATATGTAGTTAAATTAAATTTAGAAAATAATTTTTAAAATTTAAACTTTGTCTTTAGTCAGATCTTTATTCAAGGAGTCGACAATTTTTTCTCAGATCCATTATTTTTATTGTCCATTAATTTCATCTTTTATAATATTATGCTTATTTGACATAGATTTTTTATTATGTTCAACATTTAAATCTTTCTAATTTATTTTTTGTTTGTTTTATTTAAAAATATAATTTATTTTTATGAATTATCAATTGAGTTATTTAAAGTAATTATTTTTTGCTATATTTATTTTAGAGAAATTATGATAAAAATATACTGCAAATTATTATTTATTTCTTTGGTCATGATTACGCGGTTGTAGAATTCTTTTGCTTGGTTCTCTTGGGCTATTGCGTAAATCAGCATTTGCATCACACATTTATTTTATCAAAGTCAGAAATTATTTACCAAAAAAACATTTTGTTTATTTTATTTTTATGGCGGAGAATAATAAAATTCTTTTTTTTCCAATGCTTCCGCAGTGTAAACATAACTTTTCAAGTAAAACTTTTTCTATTTCAACTGCTGAATAAATAATTTTATTCATTTATTTATATACCTGAATAGCTTTCATTTATTTATTTTATGATTAATTTCAATCTTTAAATTATTATTATTTAAAAAATCGATATTATAAAATTTTTATTTCTATTAACTTTTTAATATTTGTGACAATAAAACAGCATATATTATTTTGATATTATTTTCTTTCAATTATTTATTATTAATATTCAGCGCTCGGTTCTTGCTATTAGCTTATTACAGCGCTCATCTTCTTGCTATAAGCACCAATTTGTTTGTTTGGTTTCCAATCTAAAAATTATTATATTTTTTTCTTTTTTAAATAATTGTGTTTTTGAAATTAAATATGAATGATAAATTTCATTATATTATTTTCAAAACTGAATGACTTTTTTAATTATTTTTTTATTTTTTCAATCGCTCCGAGGATAAAAATTCGATGAACTTTTTATTCTTTTGTGTATAACTTATAATTTGTTAATATATTGTTGCAGCTTCTGCAGTGTAAATATAAGTTTTTCAAAAACTTTTTCTATTTCAACTGCTGAATAAATAATTTTATTCGTTTATTTTAAATTTTCCAATTTAATATTTTTAGATATATCTGCGTACCGGCGGGTTTGAACCTAGCAGTGGAACTTCCTTCTTCTTTCGGTTGAACGGTTTGATTATAGAAATATTTTTCAATCTAATTAATTATATTTCATTCCTCTTTTTAAATATTATGTTGTATTAAAAAAAATTTTTTTATTATAATGTTTTACTTATCAGAAGCATTTTTGCTTGTAAACCATATTAATAATATTAAAAGAAGTTCTTTTTTAATATTAACTTTTTTTAATGAAGTTCTATGATCAAGAAGGTCGCGACGAATTTATTAAATGGGAATGTAATAATTACGGTATTTATTTATTTAAAATTTTTCACATTTTAAATTTATTGAGCACGGTCTCCACATTTTTTCTGTATAAAACTCTTCGGTACGGTATTTGCTTGTTTAGAGAATGTAATTTTTAATATTTTTTAACTGATTCTGGATTGATTTTCTTTAAAATTATAAATCATAAATCTTTTAATAATGGACAGTCAATTTTTGTTTTTAAACATCATGTTATCCGGGTAGGCTCTTGACACCAACTCCGAATTTCTTGTACGAATTCGTCCAATTTTTTGTTTTTTAGTTTTAATATAGTTTTTGGTGTAAAAAATTTTTTTCGTTATATAAATTTTTTTAAATTTTATTTTATGATAAATTTTAAAAATTATAGTCTTTTTTTCTATAAATTAAGTGATTTTTCCAGTTTGTTTTGGCATATAATATTAAATTTGCTTTTATGTAGAATATTATTTAAAGTTATTTCCTTATTATTGCATTAATTTATTCTTTCTTTTGCAGATCATAAAACATTTATTTTATTTTAAGATACCAATTAAAATTATAAATGAATCATTATAGATTTTATTATATTATAACCTATTTTCATATTGCTTCCATATTCTCTCATATTAATTGGTAATAACTTTAACTCCCATGAGAGTGAGGTCCTCTATTTTTCTCGTTGAACAGTGTGATTCTGTTTTAAAATATAATTTATTATCTCTTTTTAAATAATAAATTTTTTGCATTTTAAATTTTACTCCAATTTTCAGAAATTATCTTTTTAATCGAAACGTCTTTAATATTTACTTTTACAATATTTTTTCGGTTTTAAATTATAATTTCCTATCTCTTTATTAAAATAATAAATTTTTTGCATTTTAGATTTTGCTCCAATTTTCAGAAATTATCTCTTTAATTGAAATGTCTTAAATTTAATATTTACTTTTACCATATTTTTGTTTTTTACAAGAAAAATTTAGTTTTGTATTTTTTATTTATTTGTTTGGTTTAGTTAACTTTTTCGTATTTCGTAGCCATGCGATGTTTGATGAATGGAGCTTGTTTTCTTTATAGAAAAATTTAATACTTAATAAAGCAAATTTTATTCTTTTTTTCTGGAATTCAATTATTTAATTTATTGTCATTTCGTGTATTTTTTAATATATGATCTATTTTTTATTGTGTTTTTTCTCAACATCTTTTAATGATTATATTTCTATTTTTTTCATTTTAATCTTATTAACGTCTTCTTAAGTTTCGATTCTAGATGTTAGCTTCTTTTTTTCTCTTTTAAATATGGTTTCGAGCACCTGAATTGTATTAACAACATTTATCATTAAAAAATTTTACGAGAAACTTCCGTTAAATAAATATTTAATGTAATTTTTAAAAATTTTTAATTCACATGTCTGCTCCGGCGATTAAGACGAACAAAGTATTTAGAATAGTGAGTAATTGCTGTTAATTAGCGTCATATTCATTAATTATTTCATTTAATTTTATCTCGCTCCTTTGTGTTCTATTCTTTTAATATTAGGGGTAATCATTTGAAAAAAATTATTTATTTTTTAAATTTCATTTATTTTTATTACCATTTTATTAAAATATTTTTATATTGTGCAATTTTTTAGTGTATAAGTTATGTATAAATCTTAGATTTTTTGCAGTTTATTTGTTATATCTATTTTTGTTAACATATTTTAGTGCAATTTGAGTTGAAATGATCAAACATGGAATTAATAATTTATTTCTTGTCTTCTATTTGCGGCGGGTGGTATTGGAGCGCAGTTTAGTTTTTTAATTAATTTTTCATATCAGAAATTTTTATTTTTCAAAAATATTTTTGTTTACTTTAATTTTGTTTCTATTTTCAAATGCTCCAAAGTGACATTATAACTTCTAAGTTTTTCTATTTCAACTGATGAATAAATAATTTTCTTTTTTTTAATAAACAAATGGATTGACTTTTTAAATTTCTTTACTTTTTTATTATTATCACTTTAATTATAACTTTGCTCGAAAATAAATTTTTTAATTAAAAATGCATACAGGGTGACAAATAAGTCTTGCACCACTTTAAAATTTCTAATATCTAATAAACCAGTAAACAGATTTTAATCTTTTTATGCTCATTTTGAAAGCCATTCAATTCACTTTTAAGCACTCTGAATTATAAAGTTAAATTTCATTTTCGCAATAGAATAATTAAAGCATCAAAAATTGTGACCCATTTTTGGCGCCAAAACAATCGATGGTAATTACTGTTTCTAAAATCAGAAAAAACATCAAAACGAGAGTGATCAGAAATCATTGATTTCAATGAAAAAAATTGCACATTGAGTCAAAATTAAAATGGATTCATTTAGACAAATAGCAAAAATAAATTAGGATTATCCCTTATTAAATAAGAAAAGCCAATTTTATTAAAAGGTAAATGAAAAAAGTTATGGGTCTATGAAATGGATTGATATCCTTACGGCACGCAACTTGGAAAATATTTTTTCGGGCATCAATTTTCTAAATTAAAAATTGTTTATATTACGCTAAAACCATATAACATAGCCAACAGAATATTCTCTTTCAGATGTGATCAACTGCTATTGGTAATTATTTTTATTTCACAAAATTTCGGGCGATTTTCGAAATTAGTCAAATTTCATAGATTTTGAGGACTCAAGGGGTCAAATGCACAAAATTAGTTACTCAGCTGAAATTCCTTGGCGTGGTATAAAGCCTCGATCCAAGTGGTAGCTCATGCCAGATATAATGCCCTTTTTGAGGAAATCATCACAGTAGAAACAAAATGGGGTCGGGGTCTATGTACTGTAAATAATTTGTAAAAAAAAAGGTATAAGAATTTTTCAACACAAGGCTATTAAAAAGCTCACTACTAACTTAAAGAAAATGAATAGATAATTAGTGAAAGTCTTAAACCAAATTAATTAACTATTAAATGAATAAAAATTAAAATCCATTAAACTATTAATTGTATTGCTGCGTAAAAGATTTGGGCCAACATTAAAAAGTGTCTTGAAAATTCTTGAAAAAGGTTTGGTCAAATCGATCAATTCTAATGATTTAAACAATCGCAAATTGGATAAGAAAATTGTGGAAAATTTCAAAAATTGTAAATTTTTCTTTTCGGAGTAGGCGGTATGGAAGAACTGAGAAATCTCAACGCCGAATCAACGCGAGTTGTTAACAGTAGAAAATTTCTGAAATTGTTTCGAATATAAAAAAAGTTTTACGAGACTTGCAAATCCATATTTAAGAGCTCCTATTTATTATTTGTTGAAAAATTGAACTTAAAAAAGCAATTGAGCATTTTTAAAACAGCAAAAATAATATTTACGAGAATTTTTAATTTTGCTCCAAATACAAAATTAATTTCATCATATCAGTAGATAAAAAGAAACCAAAAATCTTGTTATCTGAGCATTTTTGACCATAATTCCTAGAAAGTTATTCATAATTTTTTGGAATTTTGCATGCGAACAAAGTGACCACTTAGGGGCATAGAATTATATAGCAAGGATTAAATATTTGTTTATTTAGAGTAAAACTTGAGCAAAGACGCACAGCATTCCCAGAAAGTGCCGAAATTTGATACCAATATGTAAAATGGACAAAAACCTAAAATATGGAAATAAAAAACACCCTAGAAACATCAAACAAGCTAAAAATACTATTTAATCCAGATTGAAAAAGTGGTTACGCCTATACAGAAAATTTCATGTGTTGTCTTTTTACAAAATTACTTCTTTGAAAAACTTAAAATTCATGTTTATTCGAAAGGAAAGAAACAAATAGATAATGTATATAAATTTATTTCTTGAAGTATTATTAAATGTAAGAAAAAAATGCAAAATAATGAAAACAATAATTTTTTATTAAGAATATTTAAAGCAAAATATATTCAAATATAAGCACAAAAGAATAATCATGATTTGAAAAAAAAAAAGATTTAATAATTGAAAAATAACTAAATTACGAATTTTGGAATCTAATCTTTATCTACGCACTTATTTCAAAAAATAATGAATTAAAAGAATAATTTATTCATTCATTGCATAAAACAACAAAAAATGATGAAGCATCAACCACACCCCATCAGAAGCAGCAGCAGAAGCGAACGAAGCAAAAGCCAAAAGCAGCAAATGGCGCAATTTTTTGGTGATTTAGCCAAAAAATATATATGAGAATTTAGCTTTCCCATTTCAACGCATTGAAAAATGCAAATAAAATAAAAATAATTGAAATTCAAAAAAAAGAAGAATGTTTTTATAACCATAATTTGTTAAAAATGATTTGTTGATGCAATTTGACCGCGACTTTTGTGTGCCCCAAATATATAAGAAATTTAATAAAAATCTTTCTTTTCAATGATTTATGATGGGAAAGCAATGTCGCGCTAAAGGTCATAAAACTCATAAATTATTGAAGCATTTTGCAAGAATATTTTGTTTCCAATTGTTTTAAAAATATTTAAAAAATAGATAAAAATGGAAACAAAAAATATGCATATTTAATTTAAATTAAAATAATAAAAAAATATATTTGCATATTGCAAATATTTGAAAAAAGAAAATTTACGATGCCCAAAAGGGCTGCTGATGATGCGCAAATAGCGGAGATGTAATTGGGGAAGAAAAAGTGGTGCTAATAATTGCGAGAACTTGTTTAGCATTTGTGAAGAAGTGTTATGTGACACGCAAAAAAGTGCAAAAATGAGCGAATAAATCATTATGAGAAATGCACTAATGTTCAAGGGAGAAAAGAGAAGAGGAGGAAATGAAACGAAAGAAAGAGGAAGAGAAGCGGAAGGAGGGAGAGAAAAGGGAGGAGGAAGAGGAGAAGAAGAAACCGAGAGAGAAGAAAGAAAAGGAGCAAGAGGAAAAGATGATGGAAGAAGCGGAGAAGAAACGGATTGAAGAAGAGAAAGTAAGAAAGGAGAAAGAGACACAGAGAAAGGAGGAGGAAGAGAAGAAACGATGGAGGAAGAGATGAGGAAAAGAATGGAAAAGAAACGAGCAGAAGAAGAAAAGAAAAAGCACGAAGAAGAGAAGAAGGAAGCAGAAGAAGAGAGAAAAAGAAAAGTGGAAGAGGAAAACAAAAAGCACGAAGAAGAAAAGAAGGAAGCAGAAGAAGAGAGAAAAGAAAAGTGGAAGAGGAAATTTTAACAGAGACAAAAGTTGGCTTTTCGAGATTTGTCGGTAATAATACAAATAATTAATTACCTGTGTGATATGATACGAATCGGCTGATTGACTGCCGAATTCATTCAATGGCCGAATGATTTGACAAAATAAATAGTTAATTTAAAGAAAAAAAAAGAAAAAACAAAATGCTTTTCATTTCACAAATAAAAAATATGAAGACCTTTTGGTAATTTTGCTTATTAAAAACATTTTTTAATATATGTACATGCCTATTCATTTAAAATGAATAAAAATATTTGTCAATAATTTATTGATTATAACAAAAGCAAACAAATACCAAATTCAAATAAAATTAAATAAAGTCTATAAAATGCCAATTTTCAATTAAAATTAAATAAAGCTTAAAAATTTCGCATAAATTGCAGCAGACATTGTTTCTGTGGGTTAATTACCGTAGTTCTCTTTCTTTCTTAGGATTAGTTTCTACGGTGAAGTACCGCGCCGCATTTCCATTCTTTTTTGGGGCACCGTTTGTCCGCTGATTGCTACAGTACGCCCAATTGCCATTACCGTAGCGATTTGTTGGACGGAGGAGGAATTGGGGAAAAAGAAGTGACGAATTTTATGGAATTCACGTTGAAACGCGCTCCGGTATTCATTACTTTAGAAAGGGGAAAATTATTTTTCAATTCGAAAATATTTAAAATTTAATTAAACATTTTCAATTATTTGTCTATACTTTCTAAGTCACAAACACTCAAACTCATCAAAAAATTTTTAATGTCAACAAATCATGCAAAATTTAACGGTTTAAGATGGAAAGATTTTGAAAATTAGGTGACTTAAAAAAGACTGAGACTCAACCGTACGTAATTTGGTTAACCATGTCTGATTTCAAGTTTTTCATTTTGACAATTTTAGAATTTTCGGAAAAATCCTTAACAAAATGCAATAAAACCAAAAATTTAGCCCTAAGAATTGATTCCCAAATAATTTATTCCCTAAAATATATTTTTTAATTGTCTTTATTCGAAAAAAAGGAAAATATTGATCATATAGCCCAGAGTTGAAATGGCCAAAATATATACCAATCGATAGCTCTCGGTCTGAAGAATCCGAAAGATTTTTTTTGCGGAAACCAATCCCTGAAGAGTTACAGATGATTGCAATGGCCAAATGGCTTTGGGACTGAACCGTCCAAAGCATTAAAGGCATGGAATTGCGACAAAATATATATCAATCGATTCCTCTCGGAATGTAACCCACGAATCCGAAAGAATTTTTTGATGAAAAACAAATTTACCAAAGTTACTGTATTCAAAACCGGTTCAGTCAAAAAATAACAAAAATTCGTCAACTTTGAAAAATTGAACTTGCTTATTGCGCTAAAAAACCGCCGCACACTCGACTTTTTTAA
>SIJG01000015.1:49496-129919 GCA_023374025.1 Heterodera schachtii
TGAACAAGCACATGTAAAATCACACTAAATTAAATATTTTAGAAATTGCAAAGAACCCATAGACATAATATTAAAGTTTCATCTCGATTTTCTTGTTTAAAAAATACTTTTCAATATAAATCACTTAAATTGGAAATATTAAAATCTTTTTTAAAAAGTGAATAAAGACCAAATACAAAAAATTAAAAAATATAAAATTGATTATCAAAAATTAAGAAAATTACTATTCTTAGAAAACCAAACAAATCTTTTTTAACATATAAAAATATAATTTAAATTTTTTTCACTATGCCGGAGAAATGAATCCCAGTGATTGAAATGCTGTTGGGTTGAGTCCCAGTGATTGGAATGTCATTGGAATGCCGGAGAATTAGTCCCAGTGATTGGAATGCTGGTGGGTTGAGTCCCAGTCCTTGGAATGCCGGAGAATTGAGTAATAGTGATTGAAATGCTGGTGGATTGAGTCCAAGTGATTGAAATGTCATTGGAATGCCGGAGAATTGAGTCCCAGTGGTAATTGGAATGTCATGGAATGCGGGTGAATTGAGTCCCAGTGATTGAAATGCGTGATTGGAACGTATTGAGAATTTAGTCCCCCCAGTGATTGGAATGCTGGTGGGTTGAGTCCCATTTATTGAAATGCTGGTGGGTTGAGTCCCAGTGATTGGAATGTGATTGGAATGCCGGAGAATTGAGTCCCAGTGATTGAAATGCTGGTGGATTGAGTTCCTTGGAATGCCGGAGAATTGAGTCCCAGTGATTGAAATGCTGGTGGATTGAGTCCCAGTGATTGGAATGCATGAGAATTTCGTCCCAGTGATTGGAATGCTGGTGGATTGAGTCCCAGTGATTGAAATGCTGGTGGGTTGAGTCCAGGCGATTGGAGAAAAAGACAAGAAAAGAATGCGAGGCCGCGAAGCGGCCGAGCCAATCGATTTTATCATTCATAATCCTACAATACAATCGTACTACCTAGCGGGGGATGTGCCGAAGGCGCTGACCCCGCTAGTAACTATAAATGCTTAAGTTATTATATAATTATATATTTTCAGCATGTTGAACCCTTCAATAAAAAATATTTTAAGTGTGTATGAAGAAGAATTTTTATATCGTAGATCTTCTTGCAATTCCAATAATTATTAATCTTATTTAATCTTTTCATAATCTTTTAAAATTTTTTGTTTTTATTTGGATTCCTTTAAACTCAACTCTTGCATCTATCTTAAAATTTAATTATGTCAAAATTGTTTAGAAAAATTTTCTTTGTTTTTATGTTGAAATTTTACTTTAAAATATTTCGTGCTTAATTTATTTAAACCTAAAATACTGTTTCTTTTTTTCAATTTATTTTCATATATTGTTCATTCATAATTTATTTTTTAAATTACAACTACAATCCCCCACAAAATTGTTTATACTCTTTATTTTTGAAATTTTATTTTTTAATATTTTTATAAAGTGATTTATTTATAATAACTTTCAAGAATTATGTTGTTAACTTTTAAAAGCTTTAGTTTTGCTCTAACAATCTGAAATTTTCATATTATTATTATTTATTATTATCATTAATAAATTGATCAAAAATGATAATATATTATTATCCCTCGTAATATAAAAAAGCATTCATGTAATGTAAGTAAGGCTTATCATTATTTTAAATTGTAATTTATTACTATTTTTAATGATAACTTTTAATACAAGAATAATCTTCATCCGTGAAAAGTTTTGTAAAGAAAATTTATATTTTGTTAATTTTAATGTTCCATTCATTTTAGTTTTTTAGAAATATTTATTATTAAAATTTATATATTTTATTAATATTTAAAATTAAGTTTATCTTATATCTTTGATTTTAAAGACGGATAATTTAGAATTTGTTGGTATTCAAGCTGATTTTCTTGGCCTTTGACGGCGGTGGTTCGTCGTTGTAAGCTCACGCTGACGAACGGCTTCGGCTGCAGCAATTTTGGGTTTTAAAATTACAAAAAAATGTTAAAAATATTATTTTTTACTCATTTTAGCTTTTTCTATATATTAATTTTAATTTTTACTATAGTAACATAAATTATGAAGAAATTTTAAGTTTTTAAGGTATATTTTTCTATGATTTTACAATTGTTTGATTTTTATTTTTTCTTTAGGCTGGTAAATTCGTGTTAATTTGCTTTTAATTGCATATTCATTGCTTGTCTCAAGAGATTCGATGTTACGAATGATTTTTACACCACATTGAAAATGCAGCATGAAACATATTTAAAAAAAATTGTTTTTTTTTAATTACAAATTTTTATTTTTGTATAGGTGGAATTGAATAATGGGCATAATTGATTCTAATTCCTTTTATTAATTCAACTCTTTTTTTATAATAATTTCATAAAGAATTTAATGATGTTTTATTTCAATAATTATCTTATAACCCATAAAATTAATTAACACACATAAATTTGTATCAGTTTACATTAAACAAATAAACTTGAGTTAGATCTTTAATGCGCAATAAATTATAAGTTTTTTTACACACTAAATGGGCAGGTCTGTTCTGTATTACTGGACCTGATTAAGTTGCATTTTATATTTGTTATTTAATGGTTTTATATCATATTTAATTCAGTTCTTTGTGTTGCGCTTAAGCTGGTTTAGCTTCATATTTCTTATTCCTTGCAGAATGAGGGTTTTTAGTTTCTTGCAACCAGGTGTGGCTAAATTAATTTTTAATTTGAAAGATTACGGTTCATAATTTGATTTATTTTATTAAGTTTATAATAAAATCATTAAAAAGAATTTATTATTATTAGGGTTCGAAGTTATATGATTTTGCATATTTTCTGCACATATGCTATAAAGAAAGGGCTTAAAAATAGCATTTTTACGTTAAAATTATTTGATTTGCTGAAGGTTTTTAGTACATATAAAAGCATATTTTGGTTTCCAAGAATAAATGCATATTTGCCATTTTTGTGCTTTTAAAGCAAATTTTGGTCATTTTTTGGAAATTTTCACAAAAAAATGCGAAAAAAGCCAAAAATACACCCCTATGGATCGACTTTTTGGGAATTTTTTTAAAAAACCCACCATTAAAAATCGAAAGTATTTTAACTTTTGTAAGAAGTTTGGAAAAAAATTATTTATTTGAAAATGTAATCATTTTTTGGCAGTTTCTTAGGCATATTTTAGTGCATATTTGTCCATTTTTCGGGTTTTAGGGCATATTTGGCTGATTTTTAGTGCATTGCGAATATTTGACATTTTTTAGTGCATACAACTTTGAACCCTAATTATTATATATTTTAGAAACGAAAAAATAAAATGAGTCAGTTAAATTTTGTTATTAAGTTTTGTATTTGATGCTTTAAATTAATATTTTTTATTATTTTAAACCAAAATATTGTTTTTAAATTAAATTATTTTTGTCATTTCACTGCAACCGCCTGTTTTCAATTGAATCCAACTTTGTAACAATGTTCTGGATATTTCAAATTAATTTTATTATTCATTTATATAATTTCTTAAATTAAATAAAAAATAAATTGTTTCAAATTATTTTAAATTATTATACAATCATTTTACGATTATAATAATTTTTTTAACTTTGAAATAGATAAATTTTCCAAAACATTTTGATAAAAATAATTTAAAGCCTAAGCTTTTTAATGCTCTTTCAGACCATGTGAATATCAAGTATAAGTTAAAAATTACAGAGTTTTAATTCTTATAAATATTGGTTTAATTGATTTTTTGTAACCACTTCTTCAATTAGGTTTTTTAAGCAGCAGAAGCTGCTTGAATTTGCAGAACTTGCATTCTTCAACTGACCTTCCGTACTCATCAAAGCAGTAAGAAATATGTACTATTTTTTCGAATTGATTTGCAAAAAAAAAAAATTAAATATTTTTATTATAATTTATAGAATCAATTTTCTATTCTTTTGTTAAAAGGCACTTTGTCATTTTATTTAACCATGTCATTGAACTAATTATTCATATTGTTGCTTTCACATTTAAAATGACTTCTTCCAATGTTTTCAATTTTATCTAAATTTTTTTTGTTTATTGAATTAATGAATTAAGTGGGTGCAATCAATTCAACGATCGGATATTTATGAATTTATTTTATGCTGTTTTAAATTCAATCGATATTTAATATTAAAAATATAAATACATATTTTTCATTTTTAAACTTGAACTTGAATTTCTGTTTAATATTTTCATTATATTTTTTTTATTAAATCCATAAATCTTAACATGTTAAAGTTTTTCAATTTATTGAAGAAAAAAGTTATTTTTAATTTAATCTTGACCCGGGTCATTCGTTGTCACGGATCAAGTATTTGTTTAAAAAACTTAAATTTTTTATAAATTTTAATTGTTCAAACTATAATTAATTATCTTTTTTGCTTTGATAATTAATTTTTCTTTTATCCTTGCTTTTTATGCGTTTTTTTCTTTAGGCCTATGTTCTTTTATTGAATATTTTTTTATTTAGAAATATTTAGCTAATAAAATGATTTTTTTAATTTAATCTTCTGCTAAACAATTAAATACATTTTTGTTTTATATTCCCCCCAGTTTATATAATATAAAAGACAATTTATGATTTATAAGGTATATAAAACATACTCGTAAAATAAATATTTAATCAATCAAATTACTTAAGTATTTCATTTTAAGTAAAGGCACAACAATGATTAATTTTTTCTTATATCACGAAAATAATGGTAAAATTAAAAAGATTGTTATGAATTAATCTACCAGAAAATTAATTTATTTATTATCACTTAAATTGGAATTTAATGAATTATCTTTTATTTACAAACATTACTAAAATTATTAAGTTTTCCTTTGTTGTTGAAAAAATTTTCATGCAGTTAAAATAATTTGCAATTATCTATTTTTTATTCTAGTTAAAATTTTTGTATGTAATCGTCTGACCGAAATCTGTATTTGTTTATTTTTAATTATAATAATTAATAATCATTTTTAATTTCTGCTTAGCTATTTTTTCATATGCTTAAACTATTACAGCTTTTTATCAAATATTAAACTGGTGGTTTTTCATTTTTAAACAATAAAATTTACTTATTATCCAGATTTATCTACTTGGCTTATATATTTGTTTCTTTTTAACCCAACTTTTTCTTCGATATTAACTTTAAAATTTTCAGTGCTTTCTTATTTTTAGAGAATGAAAAAAAGTACCAAAAATGGCAAAAAAGGCACTATAAAAGGCACCAAAATTTCAAAAAAAGGCATAAAAACCATCAAATTTGCATAAAGAAGACATTAAAAAAATTTTTTAAATTTTTTGTGAGCAAAACACGTAAAACTTAACCAAAAAAATTACTTTAAAAGGCACGAAAACCTTAATAAAGGCAATAAATGCATAATAAAAGTTTTAGTTAAAAATCTCGGATTTAATGAGATCCATTTAATTTCCATTCTTATTATTGTTAGTCTTTTTCCAGATTTTCTACGAACTTTTTTTTACAAATGTGTAAATTTAATTTCTTTTTCAATAAAAATTATCGTAAATTTCAGGTATTTTGTCTTTTAAATTGTTTAAAATCAATGGCCCGTCTCGAACCTGCACCATATATATTTGTGCGTTTCTGTTTATTAACCATTTAATTTTTAGGGGTAATTTCTAAATTTAGATGATAAAATCAATTCCGCACGATGCTGTTGGACCTCTTCAAAAACACGAACTGGTTAAAAAAATATTGGAGAACTACAAACTGAAATCGAAAAAACATGTAATAATGACAATTTTTTTATATATTTTATTTAAATTTTATTTAATTTGTTTAGGTCATTTCCCGAGTCAAAAAGACTCTGCGGACCTACGTTGCTAATGGTGAGCTCGCAGTCGAGGCTGGAAGATATTCGGTGGCCGCATCGGGCGGTGGTGATAAATGAATGGTTTGACGGTTCCATTTGTTATTTTCCATTTCTTAATTGTTAATAAAAAATTGAAAAATATTTTAAGGGAAAGCAAAAATGTTTAATGAGAAAATGGGGAAAACGGGAGACCAAAGAATTGATTAAATGAAAGTTTAATAAGATTAGCAAATTTTTATTTTTTTCCAAATAACAAAAAAGATAATAATAATAATAAAGATTAAAAAATAGTGATGCCAAATGTAAAAAAATCTTATACAAATGAAAATAGAAACTATGACAAAAACAAATATAATATCTGCAAAATAAGGAATTTTAATAAAAAATAATTTATAGATAAAAAATGATAATGATGAAAATAGTGATGCCAAATGTAACAAAAAGCTTATACAAATGAAAAAATTATGCATTACCACCATGTCCGAGCTGGGCTCGTCCCTCTCAGCAAAGGTGCGCATGGGGGACGTTCGAAGGCGTGAACCCCAAACACGCCATCCCCCGAGGGGGCTTAACTCGAACACCTGCACTGAGAGAGCGAAACGGGCGCATAACCACTACGCCACAGAACACTTTGATGACGAAAAATAAATGTGAAATTTGAAATAAATTTTTTGATCAAAATCGGAGATAATGCGCGAGCGGCGACGGGGGGAGTGGAGAAGGAGAGGGAGGGGGGCCAAAAAATAATGGAGAATTGGAAAATGGGGGGACCAAATAATTGATTCAATATGATGTTTAATTATTTTCACAAATAACAAAAAGATAGCAATTTTTTATTTTTTTCTTCCACATAACAAAAACATTAGCGATTGGGAATAATGCGAAAAGGCGCGCGAAATTTTTCCATTTCTTCCGTATCCATAAAAAATCAATTACATGGAAAAGGGTGGACCCGGATATGGGTTTAGGTGCGGGTATGCAGCGGGGCATCTTTATACCCTTACATGAGTGGCTGTCAATAACACCCCCCCATAGGGTTTTCACCCTTAAATTTACCTTTGTTCTTGCGTTTTTCAGCTCTTTTCACCTTGTTTTTTGACCTCTTTTCACCACTTTTTTCACCTTTTATAGAAAATTCCAGCCCCGTGTGTACACCGGTTTCGCTCGATGGTTCGTGGTGGGGTGGGCGGGGTTGAGCGGGGTTGGGGCAATTTTAGGGCAAAAAAATGTACTCATAACTACTCCCATGCATGAAGTTGGAGCTGTACAGGCTGATTGCGAACCCATAGCTGAAATCTAATGCCATTTTTGGACTCAGCGTGCTTGATTTACTCGATATTATGTAAATTCAGTGTTTTCAAATGGCATTACAAAAAATTTGCTAGCGGTGGTTCCGAAAAATTCTGTTTTTGGAGGCCACTTTCAGACTCGGCCCTACAATAATTCATTTAATAAAAAAATTATAAATTATGAACTTTTTTAATAAAATTTATTTTCCATTAATATCTGAAGGCATCGTGAATAAAATATTAAAATAGAAATCAAAAATATATAAATAGAAATATAATAAGCGAGGTACATTTTAAAAAATACAAAAAAACATATTTAAAATTACATACAAACGAAATATGGAGGACAATTTATGAATAATGAATTATAAATGACTAATAAAAATAAAAATAAACTAAACGTCGATATAAATAACTTTATAAGATAAGCAATCGCAATGACAACAGAATTAGATCATTTCACAAAATATCCCCTTTTCGGGTCTATTGCATTTACATAAACACAAATAAAGACATTACCATAATAATTTGATAATTTCAACCTTTGTAATCTAATAAGCAAATAACTAAATAAATAATCATTTAATTACGAACAATTTGTAAAGATTTTTTAATCTTTATGTAGAAAAAACTAGAAATAAAATATCTCAATAATTATTCATCTGATTTATATTAAACAATAGGCAACAAAAAAAATCTAGGTTTTGAAATGTTTAAAGCGTCCAATAAGCATCAAATGCCAAAAATGACTTAATTATGCCGTTTTATAACTATTTTGAACATGCATAATCGACGAGAAAATATGTATTTATTAATTGTACCCTATATATAAAAACAATCCAACAAGAATCTATATTTCTTTATTTTAAAAATACATTTAAAAAAATTTATTGTAAATAAATGTATACAAAAAGATTACTAATTAAACATAATCACTTAACGAGTTATATAGAAATACTAAATTTTCATACATTAAATTCATGTTTGGAATTCTTGCAATCGTGAAGGGATTCGTCTAATTCAATAAACATACATTATTAAATCTTGGACAAAGTGTTATTATATCGATTGGCTAGGCCACGAAAACAAGATTTTAAATAAAAAGAAGTCATAAAATTTCTTTAATGAATCACTCAAATAAAAAATAGAAGAAAATATTATGAATATAGTTTAACATATAAATCCAATTTAAATCGAATATAAAATAATTAATTAAACAAAAAACTATTTAAAAGTAGTTTCGTGCGTATAGTGAATTGAAAAAATCATAGATTCTTTCTCCATCACAATTTTAATGAAATGAACATTTTAATTAGAGAGCGTGATTTTGAGAAAATAAAAATACTGACCCGTACATGGATCAGGGTTTTTTTTATTTTTTATAAAAAAACATTTTTTACTTTATACCAATATTCCGCTGATTTCTAAAAGAAAAGCCTTCTTTATTTCTTGTAATACAATGAAGAAGCACTTTAATTTGTTGAGGTGCGATCAATGACTGGACGGTTGGATAGTCCACCACTTTGAATGAACTTCGTAGACACCAAAAAATTGACCACCTTTTTGTCCATAAAAGTGAGAGTGCTTTAAATGTTTTTGTGAATAAAGTAACTTCATTTTTCGTATTACTGCTTGAACAAGGAAAAAATGCTGAGAGTTTTTTCTGAGATTCATTCTTCTTTGATTTTTCTTCCACGGATGAGAACATCAAATTTGAAGAGGACCCACGTTATACTGTGGACCAGGAAACTTATCTCCAAGCTTTTAATGAAAATCTGATGGAAATCATGGGACACGCACGCAAAAACGCTGAAATTGCACGCGAAAAAAGCAAATTGGAATTTAATTCCCGCCCAAACGTGACGCGCGAAAAATTTAAGCCGGGGGACAGAGTTATGATTGTCGTCCATTCAACGAAAGCACAAGCCTCACACCGAAAATTAGCTTGGAACCATTTTGGGCCTTACCAAAAAATCATTGAAATGACCGAAAGTTCAGCTAAAGTGGTCCCTGCTGATAAATTAGAAGCTGATCCAATTTCTGTGCCAATTGAAAGAATGATTCGTGTTCCCCCTGGGATTCCAAACAATTCAATTTTGCCAAAAGGAAAAGCCAAATTTAAGAATTTAATTGGCTTAATTTGTGTCTCGGAAGAATTCAAAAATGGCGAGATTAATTTTGAAAACGAGACTGAAACGGAAGTGGTTTATTCATTAGGGACAATGAATTTTTCAGGGGCGGACGGAAAAGAAGCGGTGCGACGAGTACTGTCTTGGCGACGGAACTTGTTTTTGGACCACAATTTGCTCTGGGAAGGCCATGAGCACTGCACGCAGTTGGTCGTTGCCGATTTTGATGCCGTCCTAAATCGCAAAATCGGAATTGGCGCAAAAGAGGTGACAACGCCGCTTCAAGCACTGTTCTGTGCATTTCTGCTCAAAAAATTCGGTTCGACAACGGCATCTCGTCGTTTGGTGGAAACGATCATGGATGGCACAGCCGGCCAGGAATTTCTGCTGTTTATTGGTGCCCGTGGCGACATGGTGCCTTCGGACATGCTCCCGTCCGCAGAAAATTTGATGGAAGTGATTGAAATGCGCGTTCGTTCGTGCCGGAAATTGTGGCGAACTTTGGAAGAAAGCAGCTATCAGCTTCTCCAAATTGCGCCGCCAAAACTGCCATTCGGAGAAGAAAGACAAACTGAACAATTGGCATGGCAAGAATTCTTTGCAAAAGCGCCGTGGGCATTTGAAGTCATTCGAGCCCAACTCATCCATCGCCGACGTTTGATCGAGAAGCCAAGAGTTGTGATGGGCGATTCGACTGCCAAGCAGTTGGTGAATTTCACTGAGATGACGGCCGTCGAAATGCTGATAAGTGAAGAAGAAGGCTTGGCTGGGCTCGTGCGCAACTATGACAATGCCGTTCTCTCCAGCAAAGTAAAGCATTGCTAATTGTGTGTGGACGCGATGCACTGCTGGCCAACGAGACGATGGAAACGATTTGCGAATGCTTTGAGCGATTGAGGGCCATTTGTGAGCGCTATGGCCACGTTTTCATCTACTGGGCCGTGCCGCCGTACATTCACTCCCGAAAAGCGCAATTTCTCGAACTTGTTCGACGTTTGGCCAACCTCTGCGACGACACTCACATTCGGTTCGGAGCTGTGACGGAAGAAGGAAGAAGCCTCATGGAAGTGTTTCGCTACGGAGGAACAAACGCGGGAAATCGAGTGAACCAGTCGGGACTCTTGACTGAACAAGGAGCGAAGACAATGATGGCTTGGATTTATGAAGTTGGGAAGTTTCCTGGTGAGAAGGAATTGGGTCGCCCGCGACCGCGTTCTCAAGTTGTGCGACCTGATGTTAGTACTTCTGAAGAACGCCGCCGCCCCAACATTAGCCGCGGGTTTGGTCTTGTCGACCAACGTCGGCACAGCTTTTCTCGTCCATCTACGAATCGTGAAGGACACCAGCAGGAATGGCGTGGACGCGACCGCTCGGAATGGGCTTCGGCGTCTTGGCGACGTCGTGGTTCTGACCAGTTTCGTAGCTCTCGACGTGGGCAACAGTGATCTCTGCTCATCCGCCACCCAAAGCCTTTTGACACTGCCGAATTGCCTATTTTTGATTTATTTTTGATCTCTTGACTCTCATTCTCAACAGGGACGTTGATATTTTAAAGGGGTGGGATGTGATACTTGGTATTTATTTAAATTAGTGCTTTATTGTGTGGCATTTTGTCTCTTTTAATTTAGTTATTTTCTTTTCTCAGTTTTGGACCATTATGTTTTTATGTTGTCTTCTCATCTTCTCATTAATTTTATTGTTTTGTGCTAAATATAATTTGGATTCTAATCCGCCATCAATTGACTGAGTTTGGAATTTTGGAAAGTTGAATCAAAAGTGAACTGTTTAAAAAGTAATCGAATTGTCCCTAATTGCTTTCCATTGACATTGCCGCACCGACATCTCATTTCGCCCCAAAATTGTACGACAAACCATCTGATTGTTTATTAGTTATTTCGTTTTTTTTATTTTAAGAAATTAAAATTATCAAATCCTTCTAAAATGTAATAATGCTTTATTATTTTAAAAATTGCAGTTTTGTTATTAAGTAATCAAGAATATAAAATAATAAAATGAAATAAAATTTAATTAATATGTTTTAAAGAATTTCTTAAAGAAGTTTTTAAATTCATTTCGATTTTTTTTTTTGGAAATAAAGCTCGTTTTTAAGTTTGTTGTTTCTTTTTTTCACATTTTTACAATAATTGAGGTTTACTATGATTCGAACAGGAATTTGTTTAAATGTTTTGCTTAAAAAGGCTAAATTCTAACTTAATTGTTTATTTAATTTATATGTGTAATTCCTACTATTAAGTAAAGAATGCGAATTGATTTACAAATTCATTTCTGACTATAAATAATAATTCCCTTTAAATATATTAAATGTTTTTTTACATTAGATCATTTTTTATTGATTAAACGCAGCTTACTTCAAAATTAATCTTTTTGTTTTTATAAAATACCTTATATTTTTTATCTTAATTGTTTCTCTGCGTGGTCCATCCTGAGCACACAATATTTCTTTTTTAATTATTTTATTAACTAATTTTATATTTGATTGCTTTTATTTTAACACGTGAGATGATCGACATACAGTTGAAATATACACATAGTTGGAAGTTTTATTCGAGTTATTTTAGTAATTAATTTTATTTCATTGAATTATTTTACCTATACAGCAGAACTCAGTGCCGACGGACCGCCCACAGGCGCCATGCCACCACTATTTTCTATGAAAATATTTTAGTACATTTTTTAAAATTCTGTCAATACAGGAATTATTTTCTCTTATTTATCTATTTTTATATTTCGAGTAGTTTTTCAGTAAAATTTTGTATTTATTTGCATTTATTTTAACACTTGGGATGATGCATAAGTGATTATTATGTAGTTGGATAAGGCGAGAGCGAATTGGACAATGGTTGCGTATAATGGTGGATTAAGAAAAGCAATGGACATGACCTTTACAATTTTACATTATCTTCTTGTATTTATATGATTTTAGTTTATATATTCTTAACCATTAAAACGTAATTTATTGTCTTAGTTTTTACCTAAATTAATGTTTTTATTCTTATCATTTTTTATATAATAATCGGAATTATTTAATATGTTATTCTAGGAAGATATGCTTATTTAATTTTGTAAAAATAATTTTTTCAACAACTATAATCATTTCATATTTTTTCCAATTTTTGAGCGCACGATTACACATACATGTTCAAGGGTTCCAAAACCATGGTTTGAAAATTTTAATTTAATTATTTTTTAGGCAGCTCAAGAAAAAAACTAGGAAAACTGCTGAAAATGAATTAATTAATGACACAAATGCTTTGGTTTATCCATCTTAAAATTAAATACCGTATTTTCGGGAACTTATTTTTTATATTTTATTTTATATTCATCTATTTTTATAAAGGAAGATATGATTATTTCTTCACAAAAATTGTTAACTACATTTCTAAATAATTTAGGTTGCCAATATTTAAATTTATGTCAATATATATTAATACAATTAAAACTTATAATTTATTATAAATATTATTTATATATTTAGATACTTGTTCAATTTTAATCTTTATTTTTATATAAAAAAAACTTCGCTTTTATTTTTAAAAATTAAATTTTTTGTTATTTTGACAATTCATTTAGATAGCTACAAAGTATTTTAATTTTATGATTATATTTATTTTATCAATTTTCTATGTTTTTAGTAATTAAATTATTCAGAGTATATTTGTTTTAAGTTGTACTATTTTTTCAAAAATTATTTATAAAATTTTTTATTCAACTCATGCCCTAGGTAGGTTTGTTATAATATACTTCATATAATACAATAATTAAGTATTTTCAGAATTTGTAATTATATTTTGTCTTAAGTTCTTCTATTTTTATAAGGAAAATATGTTATTTTGAATTGTTTAATTAACTACCAAATTTCAAAATAGTCTATTTGGCAACGCATTTCTAAAGTTTAGTGTAAAAGTACAAATGAATTTAAAAGTGGGAAAAAGCAACAACATGCGATCCAAGTTGGAAGAGAGTTTTTATGAAATTTATTATACATCTTTTTATGCGCAAAATCATAATAATTTTAATTTATCATTATGCTTGTTTTTTAATTTAGTGAAAGAAGATGGAAGATAAAAGTAAATTTGAGTTGAAATTAAAGTACAAAATTACAAATTTATATTTTTTGATAAATTTAAACTTTTTCACGGTTTATTTTTATTTTTGTGAACTATCGTTTGCAATAATTATTTAATGCGTTTTTTATAACAACAGATAGCTGATTGTTATTTTTTGTGCTAGCTTTTGACTTTTAGGAAATTTTTTTCGGCGGTAATCCGAGGAGCTTAGTACGGAACTGGCATTCTTTAGGTTCTCGGCCCCGGACCCGGATTCGAACACTCAGAAAAATTTTGGAAATTTCTTTCGAAAAATGAGGGCTGCCATCGGTACTATTGCCAAGGCATTGATCGAATTGTACAATAATATGAAGAAAAGCACAAGGGATTTTCTACAGTTAAAAGGAAGATGTGCTTATATTAATTTTTCAAAATTAATTTTTTCAACAACTAATAGTCCATATTTTTTCCAATTGCTCAGCACAGAAGTACACATGTGCTCGGAGTCCAAAACCATGGAATCAAATTGCTTACAATAATTATTTAATGCGTTTTCAGTTTTTATAGTTCTTTTTAAATTATTTTATTATAACAAGAGATAGCTGATTAATCTTAGTTACTTATTATAATATCTTTTGATTGTGCATATTCATTAATAATGCTATTTATTATATTAGTTTGAAAATTAATGTTTGTTTAATTTTATTAGCTTTTTAGGCAGCTGAAGAAAAAAATTAGAAAAACTGCCAAAATTAATTAATTGATTAGCCAAATGCTTTGGTTTGTCAAACTTTAATGTATTCTTCTTTTACATGGTTAGTACCAAAATTAAATTTATATCATTTTATGATTAATATATTTTATAACTCAAAAAATATATGTATTTAAATTTTTATTAAAACTTCCACGCTAAAAACTCCTTGTTTTCTTCGGAACGCAACATTTCTTTCCTCAAATGAGTTTTAGATTATAAGTACAAAAAAAAATCATTTAAAAAACAAAATGCTCTTTTGTTATTTTGTTATTTTTTAATTTTTTATATTTTTTTAATTTTTTGTTAAATAATTTTTTCAGTTTATTAAATATGATCTCATACGAAAACTTAGTTATAAGTAATTTAATTTTATGATTATATTTTATTTGATCAATTTCTCTGTTTTTTATTATTTAAATAGTTCAAAATTTGTTTATTTAAGTTGTACCAAATTTTTCATATTGTTTATGTTTAATTTTATTTTATAATTCAAAATAATTTAAAATTTTAGATTTTTATTTAAAAAAATTCCTAACTCAAGGCGTCTTTATTCGCTGAGCATATTCCTCCTTTTCAAAATTCAATATTGTGGTTTATTATAATAGATTATTTTATATAATACAAAAACTATGATGAATTTTAATTTTAATTTTACAATATCATTGAAATGCTTCAAATTGCGACTCGCGATGCAAGTGGGAAAAAGCAACTACATGTGATCCAATTTGGAATAGAATTTATGAAAATTAAAAAAAAATTTATTATACATATTTTTATGTGCAAAATCAAAAATAATTTGAATTTATCATTAATTAATAAATGGTTTTTTATTTTAATCTTGAAATCTTCGGGCAGTATCCAGTCTTTTTGGTAGTTTTCTGTTTTAATATGTTTGATAAAGATTTAATTTGGTTGCTATCATTTTGATGGTATTGTTCGAGCTTTATCATAAAATTTTATTATACGATAAACTACTTATAAATTGGAATTTTCTCCTCTATAAATTAATTTGTGTTTTAATATTACCTGAAATGATTTATTCTATGTTTATTTTTGTTTTAAGAATTCTGTTTTTATAATATAGATGGATTAAAAAGAACTAAATTTTGATTTATTAAAAAATAAAATTATAAATTAAATAATTTTTGAAATGGATACCTAATTAATTTGTGGAATAGAGAGAATGTTACTAAATTAATGTTTTTAATTACATAGGTAAACTAATTACAATATAAATATTTAGTTTTATTTAGATTTATTTTCAATATTTATTTAATTTACAATCAGAATTATAAAGACATTTGCATCTTGGCTCAGCAGTTTTTCTCTTAAATTATTGTAAAAAATATTTTAAATTAAATTTTGAGTTTTTTTGAATTATCTATTTCCCCATTCAGATTATTGATAGTTGTTTTTTATTTTTATTTTAATCTTGTGTATTCCGACATCACACAGTATCGGTTTCGGTAAATCTGGTTGCGGTCACTTTGATGATATTGTTCGAGCCTTATAAAAAATTTTTTTTAATTGTAAATTTATTTGTTTAATTGATCAATCTAAATTTGCAATGTAGATTTGAATATGATATCTATATTAAGTATTTTTGTATATAATAATTTCATTAATACAAAAATTAGAATTGAATTTTTGGTATGAAAAGATATTTATAAAATAGTTTGTTTTTCAGGTTTTTTCTCATTTGATGTGAAGTTTAAATCTGTTTATTATGCTCTAAGAACAAACGATGTCTTTTGTCAATCCCGTGTGGGACTCTGTTGGCGTATGTTTTTTTCTCATTGTTTTGTTTTGGAGTAATATTAGCATACTTCTTTTATGAGAATTTCTCTTTATTTGATTTATATCTCTCATTCAAAAATGATTTAAAACATTAGTGCTGTTTGTTAAATTTAATTTCATTTTATTAAGCATTTTTATTTAATTATTCAAAATATTTGATTTTTTTGAATTATCTATTTCCCCATTTTCCCTGGAGAAAATTGATCGAATCGCTATTAAGTTAATTATTTTTAAAGTTGCATTACTAATATTATTTTATATAGTTTAAAAAATCATTTCATTTTGTCTTAAGAATAAAAATTTTCTTATTTTTGATAAAAATGTCAACTTTTTATTTAAATACATTTATTTTTTAGTGTATTTTGTCATTTATTTAATTTTAAAGAAGATTTTATATTTAAATTGTAAATTATCTTTATTAACGATGTTTTTTAAACAAGAAAATCATAATGAAAGTTTTTAAATTAGTAAAACACTTTTTTTCTCGCTGAACTGACAGAGCTTTTTTGATGTTCCAGGTCAAGTATTTTATCGACTTTTGGTTAATATTTTATAATATTTATTTTAATTTCTTAACTAGTCTGTATATTTGAAATTTTTGTTTATTTTAAAACATTTTTTAAATTTGTCAAAATTTAAACCCAATTTACATTAAATAACAGATTATTGATAGTTGTTTTTTATTTTTATTTTAATCTTGTGTATTCCGACATCACACAGTATCGGTTTCGGTAAATCTGGTTGCGGTCACTTTGATGATATTGTTCGAGCCTTATAAAAATTTTTTTTAATTGTAAATTTATTTGTTTAATTGATCAATCTAAATTTGCAATGTAGATTTGAATATGATATCTATATTAAGTATTTTTGTATATAATAATTTCATTAATACAAAAATTAGAATTGAATTTTTGGTATGAAAAGATATTTATAAAATAGTTTGTTTTTCAGGTTTTTTCTCATTTGATGTGAAGTTTAAATCTGTTTATTATGCTCTAAGAACAAACGATGTCTTTTGTCAATCCCGTGTGGGACTCTGTTGGCGTATGTTTTTTTCTCATTGTTTTGTTTTGGAGTAATATTAGCATACTTCTTTTATGAGAATTTCTCTTTATTTGATTTATATCTCTCATTCAAAAATGATTTAAAACATTAGTGCTGTTTGTTAAATTTAATTTCATTTTATTAAGCATTTTTATTTAATTATTCAAAATATTTGATTTTATTCTTAAATTCATTCATGATTAAGTTTTCTTTTGTTTATATTTTCATTTGGTATATTTTTAATAGATTAATTCGAATTTTCATTTCATTAGCATCGGAGCCATAATGTATTTATAAATTACATAAAATATTCTGATGTAATTTTATTAATTTTTTTTTGAAGAATTATTCTTTTGATTCTATTTTTATCTTTGACTATTCTTTGTCCAAACTCTTGCCCAGAAATTTCTCTGCTATAGATGAAAACATTGTTGCGTTTTAAACTAATTATCTCTTTTAAATTCTTGATTTATCCATTTATTTAAAATTCTGTCTTTTAATTCTATTCAATATTGACTAAAATTTGTCAATTTCTTAACACAGAAATTCGAAAATTTCAATGTGAGAATTTTTTAACCAATATGAAAATAATTATATTTCTTTTATTGTTTAATTTATTTATGGTTTTTGAGATTATGAATTTTTTTTTTACTGAATATTTTAAATTTTTGAAAAATATTTCAAACCGTGTGTCTTCATAATTTTTTTATATGTTATGTTATTTATTTATATTTAATTAAAAAATTCTTTTCAATGAATAATATTTTTTTTCGGTTTTACTTTAATAATTTAACTTTGTATTTATCTTTGTTTTCCAAGAAACTATATTATTTAATGAATCTTAGTTTCTAAAAAACTATGATCAAAAAATTTACATAAATATGTAAGAAAAATCCCTAAATATGTAAGAAAATACAAAAATATGTAAATAAAATTTTTTAAATGGTTATTTTTTGGGAAAAAATTCTTCGTAATGGGTGAAATAGGAACAAAATAACATAAAAATGACCTAAATAATCTTAGAATCACATTTTTGTACATTTAAAAATTAATTATTGGTTCTCCTTTTTAAAAAAAAAACGATTTTTAGGGGTACATTTTCAAAAAAATTTTTAAGTTTTCACAAGAAATTTTTAGAAATTCTAAAAAATTTTAAAAAATGCTAAAACTCCAAAATATGTAAATAAAAGTCCCGACTTTTGTTCGCAAACATAAAGACCTTTTTGTCACCATTTATTAAGAGAAAAATTCATGTTGCCGATTCTTTATGATTTTTCAAATTTGCCAATATTTGTTTATTTCATTATTTTGTATCTTTCTCAATTATTCTTATAGACATTAATTTTTGCTTTATTTTAAAATACTCTTTTTATTATTTTTTATTATATTACTTGTATATGAGTTGATTTTGTGTAAGTCCAAAATTATGGAAGTACTTTGTAGTGAATTATAAAGCAATATTGTTGAACTAACAAAAAATGAAATTTTACATTTTGGAGTATAAATTCGATTTTTTAAATTTTAATATGAAAAATTGATACCCAACTGCGACCAGCATTTATTTCAGTCGAGTACAATTGTATTATTTGGTTTACTGGATAGAATTTCCAATGTTCTTTTCGTTAATGTTTCGTTTAAGGTATAATAATAGGTCTATTTCTAGCTATATAATCGGATTAGTAAAGCTTATAGTTTTGTGAAATTTTTTCTTAGGCCGCTAGCTCTTTTTTTAACAATTTAATAAAAACTTTTTGAGAAATGATTTTAGAATTATTGTTTTTAATTTTTCATTTATATTGTTTATCATTCTTATATTTCAATATATTTGTAAATATTTATTGATGGATCATCCATGGATCCGTACTGATTGTATGAAAACTTGAATCTTTATTATAAGTAATTTTATCTATTAAAATAAAAAATTCCTATTTTATGTGTACACTTTTGCATCTCACATAGCAATTTTTTATGTTTTCATTTCATAATCCATTATAGATTTTTGTGCTAATATGTAATTAAAAATTTCACTAATACCATGACTTTTAGTTCTTTTTTTCTCGATTTCTAATTTTATTTAGTCACTTTCTTATTGTTGCCGTGCTTGAAGGCATCTATCAAAGCCGCTTTTTCTTAGAATTAATTTCAAATAAAAGTTTAAAAAATTGGTATTTTATCCTCTTTAATTATTGCATTAATATACGCATCATTCATAAGATTTTCATACAGTTTCTATTTACAGAGAGTTATTTTATTACCATGTCAGCAGAATCGACAGCAAAAAAGTTAAAAAGTAAAAAATAAATCAAAACAATAACTAAATCCTCGCTCACCGAAATTTGTAAGTAATAAAATAATATTTAGCTGAAGATTGACTTAAAAATATTTAAAATAAAGCTAATAATATTGATCCAAATGGATTACAAAGAAAAAGGCAGCATTTATTCATCATGTTTTATTCATTCATTTTTAAAAAAGAATTTTTTTCAATAAAAAATTGAAAGTCTAACATAAAATAATTAGCGTTAAAGGATTTTGTTGGAAAGGGTCTTAATTGCAAAAAAAAAAAAAAAATTGTTTTTTCATGTTTTGATTACTTAATTTTGCTGGGAAATTTTGGTTTTATCCTTTTTATTCCTTGTTTTGTGAATCCATCCCTGATCTAAATTAAGAGATGAAGTCCAATTCTGACAATCCGCTTCTTCATCTCTTCAAATGCGCAGTGTGCAGTCGACCGAGCAATTATTTGTACTATGGCGTCAAATGTTGTGAAAGTAAAACAAATTAAAAGAACGGGCTTTATCAATTGAAAAAATTAGAAATTAAAAATACGTAATTCATAGGAATACCTATGCACATTAATATTTATTATTTTAGCCATTTTTGAAACTAAATAATTCAATAATACCCTTATTATAATTCAGGATGCAAACATTTTTTTCGCAGAACAATTTCACTACTGAAGGAATACAAATGCAAAAATGGCGGACAGTGCGACGTCGAAAAAGGCAAAAAATACTAATAAAAAATGAAATTAGAAATTTGCCGTTAGGCGCCGTGAAAAAAAAAATTAATGAATTAATGATTCTGAATGTTGTTAGCCCTTATATTTTCCCTGGAAAAATTTTAAGTCATTTTGAAAACGATGAACGCAGTTACAAAAATTAAATTATTTCCCAAATTTATTTATTTTCATTTCTTCACAAATTTAATCAAAAAAAAACAAATAAGAAATAAAATTAAAAATTTTTAAAATAAGTTTTTTTTCTAAGTTATACGTGCCCTGGAAAATGTATTGGAAAACAAACTTGTCTCGGTATATTTTTAAGTTCTAAAATTCTTATCGTTCAGATTTTATCAAAAAAAAAAATTAAAATTTTAAAGCACAGATAAGGCATTTTCGAATTTATCCTTTTCGGGAAATTTTCGTCCGTATTCTTTTTGAACCGCTTTGCATCGTTCGTAAGGCTAATTACCAGGGCTGCAAAAAATATGCACGAAAAGTGGCCAAAATATACGCATAAATATGCAAATAAAGTCGTGAAATATGCACTAAATATGCACAAAAATCGCAAAATATGCACCAAATATGCACAAAAAAACTTGAAAATTAGGGGTGCAAATTAACTTTAAAAAATTTTTTCATAGTACACTTGACAATGAGCTACAGTTCTTTTATAAAATTCTCTTAGCAAATATTGACATTTTTAAATCAAAAATTTTGTCATGAAAAAAAAACATTTTGGGGAAGAATTTTTGAGAAAATTTTCCAATTCTTAGTGATGTGTTTTTTAAAATTTTCGGTCGATTCTTAGGGGTGTATTTTCCGTTTTTATTGCATTTTTGTTAAAAAATTTTCGAGAAAATGGCAAAATATGCATAAAAATGCAGAAAAAACCAAAATATGCAAAATATGCATAAAGGCCCAAAATATGCAAAAATATGCAAATAAAAGTCCCGATTTTTATAAGCAAACACAAAAAAGAAAGTGTTTTTCCTACTATTTAGAGCATGGAGAAGCCAGGAAAAAAATATGCTTTTGCATATTTTTTGCAGCCCTGCTAATTACCATGATAAAATTCATTCAAAAAATCATTATCATTTTTTTCAGTCAGTCATTTAATTGAACAAAATATTTGGTAAATATCCATCATAGGTCCCAGACTCAAAATCGCATAAAAACACTTTTATAGGTTTTCTTAGGTGCTGAAAACGCCTAAACCGTCAAAAAACTGCGCGGCAAAGCGTTTAAACCGGTTTTTGAACCGGTTTAAAACTCGAAAATTTGAGTGAAAAGGGGGGGGGCTCCTGACCTTTTAAAACGTTCAAAATCGGACAAATTAGGTATCATTCGAAAGCTCTTGACGAGCTAAGTCTAAAAATCAAGGAATTAAGTCGAACCAATGCCATCTAGGCACTGGGACAACTGAGTCCCAGTGAAAATGAACACTTCAGTACCAAAATGGAAATTTATAAAAATACAACAACCTTCAATAAAAATCAAAATGCCCATTTGTAGTAATTTTAAAAAAAGGCACCAATGAAAAGGTGCTTATTTCTAAGATTTGGGCTCAACTTCTGCGTGCTTATTTTGCGCTCATTTTTCAATATTCAAATAAAAATTTAATTTTAATCTAAAAATTGNTTCCCAATTGTCTCTTCCCGGGTGAACTATATATAGTCAAGGCCCCATTAAAAAATGGCACAAATAATATACCAATCGATTCGTCTCGACGAGTTATGCATGAAAAAGTAGGTCTCCAGTTGCGGACAAATTTGGTATCATTCGAAAGCTCTTGACGAGCTAAGTCTAAAAATGAAGGAATAGTTCAGTTGTTTTTATGTTTTATCTTCTGCAGTTCTCTTAATTTTATTCGTCTATCCTTTTTGGACATCACATTCTTTGGCCCATCCCAAATCCCCCATAATATCCATATATTTCGTATTCCCGTAGACCCCGAACCCTCCTTTTGCACTACTATTTTGGGTTTAATTTTTAATTGCCAATTCGAAAGAGTTTTCCATGTTTAAATCAAGCAAAATTTTCCCAAAATTATAATTCTTGTGTGTTTTTCTGAAAAATTTCAACCCAGTTCTGATGAAAATTTCTATTCTACTGAGGAATTTTTTTTTAATTTTTGCAGGATAATAGAATTCACTTATGCTACATATAGGCTACATATCGAAATATATCAAAATTATTAAAATTTGATTCATCTTGGACGAAGTTATGAATAATTTTCTGCCAAAAATTTTCCTTTTGATTGTTTTTGACTAACGTCCAGCACCTTAAAATTTGGCTAAAAACATTTTTGAAAAACCAGAGCTTGATTGATTTCTTTTGGCCATAAACAAATAAAATTTTCAACAGATTTTTATGCAAATGGAAATGAAAAAATGAATTTAAATTTATAAAAAAAAAATAAAACAAATTTATGACGACAGCTGACGTGAAAAAAAGCAAAGACAGCCAAAAAAGGAAAAAGATTTTGTGTTAAAATTGAAACGAAAAATGTTTAATGCTAACGGGAGGAAAATGGGGCCATCTTTTTGGGAATGCCACGGATGTTTTTAAATCCGCTATGTATGGTTTAAAAAATCATTGGATTTCGCAAAATTAATAGCAAGAAAATGTTAAATTCTTGACCATTTTTGGTTACAGCTTTTTGAAAAAAGCTAATTAATAGAACTCTGATTATTATGTGCTAAAAATCTCGAAATAAATAATAAAATATATGCTGAAAACCAAAAATGCCAAAATATGTGCGAAAATATGTATAATAAAAAAAAAAGATTTTTTTTTGAAAATATGTACAAAAAATTAATTTTTAAGCGTGTATTCTTCAATTTTCTTGTATTTTTCTTACAGTCTTTTTTTTCTCAAAAATGCCAAATTGTGCATTTGAAAACCAAAAAAACCAAAATATGTGCGAAAATGCCAAAATATATGCCAAAACGCCAAAATATGTGCGAAAGAATGTATAATAAAAAAAAAAGATTTTTTTTTGAAAATATATATTTGAAAACCAAAAAATGCCAAAATATGTGCGAAAATGCCAAAATATGTGCCAAAACGCCAAAATATGTGATTTATGTTCTATAATTCTCTCAAAAGCAAAAATTGTTCGGAGAAAATGCTATCTTTGGAGTTTATCGTCATAAATAATGTAAGCCACAGAAAAAAATAGGTAAAACCATAAAAATACGGGCTCTACTAATTAACTTTAATTTTTTTTGGCTAATACAAAAAAAAATCTTCCAATTTTGTAATGTACAAAAATTTGCCAATGAATGCGCGCAATTTACAAAAATGTTTTCAGTCTCCTCTTTTTTCCCTATTCTTTCCCGTTTTTCTTTCCTTTTTCAATTTGTTCCATGTAAACAATGGAATCCTTCACAATTCCATAAGCATTCAGCATTTTTCCATTCTCAAGCCAAAAAATAGCACAAACGGTCACATGGCTTACGGTAGGTCAGTGATTTTTGAAAAAAAAACTATTTTCAACTATTTTGGCGTTTTGCCCAAAATTTGTTAACAAAAATGCAAAAAAAAAAAAAGAAAAATACCCCCCTAAAAATCGACTTAAATTTTTTTTCAAAAAATACACCCCCTAAGAATCGACCCAAAAATTTTCAAAGCTGCACCCCTAAGAAATGAAAATTTTTTCAAAAAATCATCTCCAAAATTAATTTAATTATTTTATTGACGAAAATTTTTGATTTTGAAAATTATGTATCTCATTAATGGTTTGGCATAATATTTTTGTTTTTTGAAGAAAATTACGATTTTACACCCCTAAATTTGAAAATTTTTAGCAACTATTTACCTATTTTATCAACTATTTTGGGGGTTTTTTATAAACTAAAAACTAACTATTTTGGCACTTTTTAGCAACTATAAATTGCATCCCTACTAATGATGTGATTTTTGAATAGGAATCGGATTGAAGCATATGCTAAATTTTCACTAACTATGAGCTAGATTTTTAAAAATACAATTGGCTGTAAATGGAACAGTTGAATAGGTCCGGAAAAGTACTAACCAGAAAGTGAGTAATAATACCATCGTAACGAGGGTTTTTGACATTTTGGGGACCTGACATAAGGGAATTTTTTTTTCTAAAATGAAAAACGGGTCAATGGCAACTCATACACAGGACAACTCGTACAAAAAAAATTTCTAAGAATTTTCAACGAAAACTTAGAATTTTTAGACAAAAAAAAACTAAGTGGATTTTTTAGCCTAGAAAAACTTTAAAAAAATTCTTGAAAGTTTTATTAATTTTTCAGCTGATTTTTTTAAATTTCTTAAATGTTTTAAAAAGTTTTTCTAGGCTAAAAAACCCATTTAGATTTTTTTAACTAAAAATTCTAAGTTTTACTTGAAAATTCTTAGAAATTTTTGTACGAGTTGCCCTGTCTACGAGTTGCCTGTGTACGGGTTGCCTTTGTACGAGTTGCCTTTTGTACGAGTTGCCATGACACCATGAAAAACATGGGTATCGCAAAGATCATGCTTTTTTACGGGCGTTAAATTGCAGCTCGTGTTTTTTTAATAATGCTTAGAATGAGTTTTTTTTTTTTGGTTTAATTTTTAATTGCCAATTCGAAAAAGTTTTCCATGTTTAAATCAAGCAAAATTTTCCCAAAATTATAATTCTTGTGTGTTTTTCTGCAAGATTTCAACCCAGTTCTGATGAAAATTTTTATTCTACTGAGGAATTTTTTAAAAATTTTTGCAGGATAATAGAATTCACTTAGGCTACATATCGAAATATATCAAAATTATTAAAATTTGATTCATCTTGGACGAAGTTATGAATAAATTTCTGCCAAAAATTTTCCTTTTGATTGTTTTTGACTAACGTCCCAACACCTTAAAATTTGGCTAAAAACATTTTTGAAAAACCAGAGCTTGATTGATTTCTTTTGGCCATAAACAAAAAATTAATTTTCAACAGATTTTTATGCAAATGGAAATGAAAAAAAATGAATTCCAATTTATAAGAAAAAGAAAACAAATTTATGACGACAGCTGACGTGAAAGGTGAAAAGCAAAGACAGCCAAAAAAAGGAAAAAGATTTTGTGTTAAAATTGAAACGAAAAATGTTCGATGCTAATGGGAGGACAATGGGGCCATCTTTTTGGGAATGCCACAGATGATTTTAAATCCTTAATGTGTGGTTTAAAAAAAAATCAAAAAATCATTCAATTTCACAAAATTAATAGCAAGAAAATGTTAAATTCTTGACTATTTTTGGTTACAGCTTTTTGAAAAAAGCTAATTAATAGAACTCTGATTATTATGTGCTAAAAATCTCGAAATAAATAATAAAATATATGCTGAAAACCAAAAATGCCAAAATATGTGCGAAAATATGTATAATAAAAAAAAAAGATTTTTTTTTGAAAATATGTACAAAAAATTAATTTTTAAGCGTGTATTCTTCAATTTTCTTGTATTTTTCTTACAGTCTTTTTTTTCTCAAAAATGCCAAATTGTGCATTTGAAAACCAAAAAAAACCAAAATATGTGCAAAAATGCCAAAATATGTGATTCATGTTCTATAATTCTCTCAAAAGCAAAATTATTCGGAGAAAATGCTATTTTTGGAGTTTATCGTCATAAATAATGTAAGCCACAGAAAAAAATAGGTAAAACCATAAAAATACGAGCTCTACTAAATTAAATTTTAATTTTTTCGGCTAATACAAAAAAAAAAGTTTTTATCTACGAAAAATTTGCCAAGAATGGCGCGCATTTACAAAAATGTTTTCATTCTCCTCTTTTTTCCCTATTCTTTCCCATTTTTCTTTCCTTTTTCAATTTTGTTCCATGTAAACAATTGCATCCTTCACAATTTCATAAGCATTCAGCATTTTGTCCATTCTCAAGCCAAAAAATAGCACATTCACTGTATTTTCGTGGCATACGGTCAGCAGAAGGCTTACGGTATGTCAGTGATTGCTTTGTGGGCTCAATTTGGGTGGCATTTTTGATCTTTTGCTTCAACATTTGCACAGTGTCTGTGCCATTCACCCAAATGGTCAACTTTATCTCTTCTTTATCCTCTTTTCTCTCTCTTTTCTCCTCTTTCACCTCTTTTTTCTCTTTTGTATAAATTACGGTAATTTGAAATTCATCAATGGACAAATGAACAGATGACTGATTTACAATGCGAGAATTGTTCAATGCTTCACTGTCTTTCAACACACCAAATGGGAAGAATTGAAGGGTTTGTCTCGTGGGCTCAATTTGGGTGGCATTTTTGATCTTTTGCTTAAACATTTGCACAGTGTCCGTGCCATTCATCCAAATGGTCAACTTTATCTCTTCTTTCGCTTCATTCCCTTTTTCCTCTTTCACTTCCTTCTCTTTTTTATCTTTTTTCTTTTTCTCTCCTTTCTCTTCATTCTCTTTTCCTCTTTCTCTCCTTTCTCCTCATTCACTTCTTTCTCTTTGTATAAAGCACAGAATTTGAAATTCATAATGGACAAAAAATTGTGCACCTTCCCGAATGCCATTATATTCCTTCATAGTTTGCTGTCATCGAGCACAACTTTATCTGTTGTGCCATGTTGAAGTTTCAGTCTCTGGACATCCGATTCAATATGCTCTTTGATCTTTGTATCCAATCCGTTTTTAATGACCAGCTTCTTCAACTGTTTGACTGTGAGTGTGCCCGTTATCTTGACCGAAATTGTGTTCGTTTTCGAGACTAAATGCCTAGTGAATATTTTTTCATCAGTTGTCACTTCAATCTCAAAACAATTAGTGGACCGATTAATCAACATTAGCTCATAATCCACGAACATTATAACTTCACTATCTTTTACAATGCCATAATCGGCCAGTTTCTTATCGTCCTCAAGCTCTTCAGGTTCTTCAACCGCTTGATATTCCACTGTTTGCCTTATTGGCTCAATTTTAGTCTTTTCTTGGATCTTTTGCTTCAACATTAGCACAGTGTCTGTGGCCACAACCTCAACAGTTACCGTATTGCCGTGACCAGTAAACTTTCGATAATACTTCACTGTAATTTCAAAATCATCAGCAGCTGAGGATGATGGCATTATCATCAGCATGAGCATTGTGATTAGCCAAGCAGAAATGCCAACGGAGAACAGTGAAAGGCCAAAATGCTGCTTCATCATTTGGAGAAATTTGGTGGCAAATTCAAATGCCTAATGGGGGAGGGGATAAATAATGTGAATGAATGTTGAGAATGATGCTTCACCTCCCTTTTATGGGGAAGAATTCCATTGAAATTTTGTATTTTGTAGCATTAAAATGATTCGCTTTAGGATTTGGCATTTTCTAATCAAATTTTGTGTTTTGTAGCATTAAAATGATTCACTTTTTCGGCACTTTTTATTTTGTAGCATGAATGAATGAATGCCATGCCAATGAATGATCCCATGATTTCTAAATCCATAATTCTCATGCAATAATATTTTTTATGTCATCATAAGATATTAAAAACGCACGCTTTTTTCCAATTGTATGTTTTCAAAAATTGGTGAATTTTATAAAATTTATTAAAACTAATAATCTCATAATTATTCATTCACATTTTAACTATTGCTGGACGAAATAAATTCCGGGTTAACAATTTTTCGAAATTTCAGCAAATAGTGAGCACTTAATTAGGGCTATCGAATCGAGGAATATCTTATTTTTGATGAGTGGATGGGATCATCTTCATTTTTTGAATTGAATTTTCTCAGCTCAACTCCCGGCCCAAGAAAGTAAAATTAGGCAACGAAAAGCCACCAAAAATCATTCATTTTGCATTAAATTAGCACTTTGTTTTCATGAAAATATTTTAGTTTTTTTGTTTTTCTCTGATGGCATACAAACAATTAAAAATGCCAATAAACTCAAATCAAATTTTAGAAGTCCAAAAATGTTTTATTTATTTAACATAAAGTTAAAAATAAATTCTATTCCAATTAATAATTCAAAAAGAATCGATCATTTCTCCGATAATTCATTCATTCATTTTCATTCGGCTGATCACTGCTTGGCCCCGCGGGACTGGAGAACACTGCTCGAATACAATGGCCTAAATCAAATGGCACAATTTAATTTGCTGAAAAGCAAAATTTAGCAATGGCAAATGCCATTGATCCAATGGCTTACACACTTACCCAATCGAATTGTTGAAGCCATTCAAATTAAAAAACACGTTGTTCAAATTGGCATCCAAATTTTCGTCGTCTTCCCACTGAACCGCCGCCGCCGCTTTGTCCCCAATAATTGGGCATCGCTTCAGCAGCCAATAAAAGCCTCGTTCCAATGTCAGCTTCTCATTGGTCCGCGCATTCACCAATTCAAATGGCTCAATTGGCACTGGCACATAAAAGTCGGCAAAGCGAACGGCATAACTGACAGAAGTGCGGGCACGGACAAAAATCTAAACAAAATCAAAATGTCAAATCGGGGACGGGACAAAATTCGCCGGCCGAAATTTCGCCGAGACAAAATTTCACCGCAAAAAAATATGAAAAAAAAATTAAACTTATTTTTAAGAAAAAATCTTAGATTTTTTAAGAAAATTTCAAAAAAAAAATTTATAAAAAATGTTCAGCGATTTTTTTTATTGAAATTTATGATAAATTCGTAAGTTTTTTCGAAAATTTTTCCAAAAAATCGCTAAAAAAGATTCAAAATATATATGGAAATGAGGACGACCTGACCTCCTTGAAATTGTTGAGCCATTCAGGGTTTTCGGAGTTCGCTGAATTCACAGCAATGCAATCGCTTTGGTTGTCCGTCTTTTCGCGGTGTGTGCAACCATTTGGCCAATGCTTGGCCGGCAGATGTTGAAGCATTTGGCCCATCAAAATCAGCAGCAGCAATTGCACCGGGAAACAGAGTGCCGGAATTGATGGAATTGATGTTGAGATCGGAGAGAATTGTTGGCGAAGTGATGCGCAGCAAACAGTCCAAATAAGCACCATCGGCAAACGACAATTTGTGCAGTTTTGTCGTCGTAAAAATGGGCCAAATTTGACGGACAAAAACATCCCAAATCTGCTGAATGTCGTCGCTGTTGTTGCAGCCAGACAAAGCCAAATCCAAATTGGTGCCATTTCTGTCCCAAATGTGCTGATTGGAACGAAGAAATGCGAGCACGGAGTGGTCAATGTAACTGAAAAAGGGCCAATATATTCAGACCAAATGCACTTTGATTATGGATGGACAGGACTGCCAATTTCTGATTTCAATGAGTCAATTGAATCGCTTTTGGACATGGATTTTGGCAAAAAACGAATTGCAAATTGTTGTTCGAATTCGGTTCCGGGGTTTGAAATTAGTCGAAATGGATGTGTCATACTCGTGATCAGCGACCCCGAATACCCATGGAAACATCTTTACGGAAAAAATTTTATGTGGTCCAAACTGTACAAGTACCAAAATCCTTAAAATTGCCTGTTTATGTAAAAATGCTACCAAAAACTCCCAATTTTCAAACTTTCTCCCGATGGCAGCGCCGGCCCCAAAATATTTAGTTTTTCTTAAAAAATTGGCTCATGTAATAAGAAATATGTATAAAAACAAAAATGTACGAAAATATGCAAATAAAAATTTTTTAAATGGTTATTTTTTGGAAAAAATCTTTGTAAGTGAGTTAAATAGGCACAAAATGGCAGAAAAATATACCTAATATAAGGTTTTGAATCATCATTTTAACATTTTAAAATTATTTTTGGTATTTTTAGGGGTACATTTAAAAAATATATTTTTTAAATTTTTAACAAGAAATTTCTAAAAAAATTTTCAATGTATAAAAAAATTGAAAACCGAATTTTGAATTTTTCTTTTTGTTGTTGAGATTTCCAAGATTTTCCGTAAAAATCCTCAAAATATGTAAAAAATGAAATTATGTAAGAAAAAGTCCAAAATATGTACCAAATATGTATACCAAATATATATAAAATTCCAAAATATGTACCAAATATGTATAAAATCCCGAAATATATACCAAATATGTATAAAATTCCAAAATATGTATAAAATCCCGAAATACATAAAAATATGTAAATAAAAGTCCCAACTTTTGTTCGCAAACACAAAAAAGAAAGAGAAGCATAGAGAAGTCAGGGAAAAAAATGTTATTTACATAAAATTGACATCCCAACTGATTACGACGGATTACTTACTTAATGTGAAGGCTCTCAAAGCGGAGATTGTCGGGCAGCGGACGGTCCGGGAATGGAAACTCAGCATGTTCCCAATAGACGCATAATTTTGATTTTCCTCCTTTGCCCTTGCTAATCCTTATCCATTGCCAAAGTGCCAATTCTGTTTTGCCATCAAAATGCGTGTCCACCAAACAATCAAAACGTGGCGAAATCAGTGCCATTTTGAGGCCGAGTTCAGGACGATCCAAATGAGGGAAAATGTCCATCCAAACGTCGTTACAAATCCAACTGAATACATAAAGCGTAAAAATCAGTTGAGATGGATGAAATCGGCACTTTTGCAGTTGAGTGGGCCCAATGAAAAACAATAGGGGAAGCTAATTTAAAAATTATTTTAATTTTTATTTTTTGCTAAAAATTGGTTCCTAGCTAATTTAATAAAGTATTCTTTCAATTATTTTTGTTAAAAATTGGTTTTTGGTTAATAAAGTATTTTTTAAATTACAATCCAAAATCCGTCCCCCACCCCTGTGTTTTCGTAAGGGCTCACTAAACTGCAAAAGTGCCAAAAAATTTCATTAAATAATTTTCTCACATTTTCCTTAAACGTCGGTTCATTTTGTGGCAATTAGCAGCAGCAGCAGCAGCACTTTTGTCGTAAATTATGTGATTGCAAAAATTAATTTATTTGTCACTTTTCTCTAAAAACATGGTTCTTACAATTAGCGTTTTTTCGGGGTTAAATTGGGAAAAGGAGGTCATTAATTTGTAAATTTATGTATCAATTGGAACAGTATGTATTGACATTGCAATTAATAGGGCGGGGAATTATATGGATATAAAATCGCAAAATATGGCCATAAAATATGGACCAAAAATCGCGAAATATGGACATAAAATGGCAAAAATATGGACCAAAAATCGCGAAATATGGACATAAAATGGCAAAAATATGGACATAAAATATGGACCAAAAATCGCAAAATATGGACATAAATGGCAAAAATATGGACCAAAAATCGCAAAATATGGACATAAATGGCAAAAATATGGACATAAATTTTTCCAAATTGAGGGTATAATTTTTCGAAATTTATTTAAATTTGTTAAATATAAAGTAAAACCTTCAAAAATTGAATAAATATGGTATTAAAAATCATCTTAGAAGAAAAAAACACAAAGCTAAAATTTACTCATTTTTAGCGAAAAATTAACCCGAAAAGCGAAATTTTCGCTTTTTTGCTTATATTGACATAAATTTATAAATTTATTCAATATTCTCGAGAAAATTTTGGCAAAAATGATTTTTTTTTTTTTTTAATTTTCTGGTTTTTGGGCTCAAAAAGACCATTTTAGCTGCTGGGGGCCGTTCTAATATAGGTTTTTTGGAAAATAAAAAATGCCAAAACATGGACAAATATGGAAATAAATCGCCAAATATGGAAAAATATTGAAAATATAATAATGAGAAAAAATCGTTGGACGGGTCAGAGAATGATTATTCAAACAAAAAAATATTTTCCTCTGTTCAAAGAAAATGGACAAACAAAAAGCACACAAATATTTATCGGCTTTATTGCACTTATGAGTCCAATTGACTTTTATGAGTCCAATCAATTAACAAAACCTGGTTTTTGTACATTAATTTTGTTCATGTTCGAACAAACCCTATATTTTGAGCACAAAGTCTGAATAATGTAATGATACAAGAAAACAAGAAAAATGCAAACAGTTAAAGAAAGTTACGAACCAAAATAATCAAAAATTACTTAATTAATCAAATCTTTTTTGGCAATTGCCCAAACGCTGAGATTTTAAATATTTTAGCTTTTTTAAACTTTTGGTGCTTTCGAATGATACCAAAAAGATAGGGTTTGTTCGAACATGAACAAAATTATTGTATAAAACCAGGTTTTGTTAATTGATTAAAGCCGCGATATTCCGACATTTGGGGACTTGCGTAAACTGTTATTGGATGGGACATATAAAAAAATGATGGGAAGCGTATAATGCCATGGGGCGAGTAAAATGGCTCTATTTAAGTATTCAGACCAAAATTTGACAGGCTTTTTTTACCCACACGGTCACAAAAAAAACAGAGATGAAACAATGAATAGAGAGTGCCATTTTGGTATCCTATAAAAAGTACAAAATGAAAGGCATTTTGGGCGGTGCCATTTGGGTAGTGACTCTTGAAGGTGGTGGTTGGAGATCGACCTGGACCTGGATCCAGGCCTGGATTTTTCATGGCTCCAGGTCCAGGCTTTTTTCAAAATGTCGATCTCTAGTGGTTGTGTTTTGGTTAAAAAATTGTTGGACGGGTCAGAGAATGTTTATTCAAACAAAAATTCTTTTCTCTGTCCAAAGAAAATGGACAAACAAAAAGCACACAAATATTTATCGCCGGAGGGAAAGAAAGGCACAACATCTGCTGAAGGAAAATGATATGTATTTTGGTGAATTCATTCAATTGATTTTGTTCAATAAAATTATAAAAATATTATGTAAATTGCACATAAAATTGTAAAATATGCGAACAAAAAAAATATGAAAATATGCGCATACATTTTTCCAAATTGCTGACGAGGGTAAAATTTTCAAAATTTTTCTTCAATTACGGTAAATTTCAGCGTGGGAAAATAAACCAAAATTTAAATTTTGATATCATTCAATAGCCCTAACTTTCGATTTTTCTACAAAATTTCATAAAATTCGTTACATAGAGCTATCGAGTTAAATAATGTTACCAAAATATTTGTGGGTCAGTATTGGATGGGATGTGGAAAATGCCATGGGGATAATAATTAAAGTGCCATTGAACGCAGTAAATATAAGAAAGAAAAAAATGAAGGAGAAATGAACGAACTCTTCTGCTGTCACGGATAAGTCAATAATTATTATTAATGAGGGGGCATAAAGCAATTAAAAAAATTTCATAAAAAGTGTTTGTATCCAAGTTGTTCTTGAGGCTTGCTCCTTCCGAAACGCAAATTAGTCATGGCAATTTTTTTTTAAATCAAATTCTGATTTTATTTGAAAATTCAAAAAATCAAAGAAAATTGGACGGAAAAATCTGTGGGAATTTGGTAATTTGCATTTTTAATTTTTACATTGCTTTTGCCATTTTTTCCTTCCCGAGTAATAAAAAAGCCTTAACAAAATTTGTGTAATTAATTATCTGTCTCTTGTCTTCTTTAATTATGCCCTAATTATTCTGCGACCTTTTGCTTCATAATTGTGCCATCGTTTTTTGCCTCACTTTTTCCCCTCCGTCTTCCCATGCCCTCCTCTCTTTTTTTTTTTGCCGTGCCACTCAATTCAAAATGTGACGCCGGATTTTATACTTTTTTTGCTGGTTGATTAATGACCCCAACCAATGCCGGGGAACAGGACAAATTAATGCCGGACGAAATAACGCAAAATATTGAGTCGGTAGGGTGTGGCACTTTTTTCGGCCTAAAATCACATAAATAATAATTAATTCCATATTTTCCAAACTTTTTCAATATTATGATTTGATAAATTATTTTTTATTTTACCTATTCAAATGATTTCAGAAAATTTTTATGGAATGAATTAAATTTGAAAATTAATTTAATTATATTTATCGACAATCAGTAAATAAAGATTTTCTAAAAAATGAATATTTTAAAAAATCATTCATTATTACCTTTATGCTTAATTTCCCAGATTATTTATTGTTTTCTATATTTACTATAATGTGGCCTAGCAGTATTACCACAAACAATTCTTCTTCCATTGGACAACAAAATGTCCAACATTCGTTCACCAAATTAAACGATTGCACATCAATTGTTGAAAAAATTCTGGTAAGTTTTATAGTAATTAATCTTAAAATTTAATTCCTCACATAATTAATTAGGGCTGCCAATTTTATGCAAATACATTTTTTTCCCCTCTGGCTTCTCCATGCTCTAATTAGTAGGAAAAACATTTGTTTTTTGTTGTTTTTGCATATAAAAGTTGGGGCTTTTATTGACATATTTTTTTTACATATTTCCGCTTTTTCTACCTTTTACCGTTTATATTTTTCTACATACCTATTTGGTCTTTTTCGCACTTTTTCGTACATATTTCGCAATTTTTGTGGATTTTTAAGCAAATTTTTGGAAATGGTAAAAAAAAAGCCGGCAATCCTAAAGAATGGGGGTTCCTAATTTAACTCTTTTTTATTTTGGGCTCAAAATCAGTTTTCGAGGGTGCTGGTTACGAATCCGAACTTGGAATTTCCAAATCCCGAATCCCGGAACCGAATTCGAACAAAAAGTTTAAATATTTTTTCCACACAATATACGTTAAAACCGGTAAAATTTTGGCGCAAACTCATTTTAACAAAAGGAGTTTTTGAAAATTTATAGAAATTTCTTGTAAAAAAATTTTTTTTAAAAATGGTACTTTTCCAAAAAGGGGTCCGACGGTGCCTATAATTTTTTTTTGGAAATTTGAATAAAATATAATAAAAAATTATGCAAAATTCTTTAAAAAATTCCATTAATTCTCTTTGAAAAAATATTTAATTTTTCATTTCACGGGCGCGGGGGGGGGGGGATACGTTCCCTCCTCCCCTCCCAGGATATGGTCTTGGATGGAGATGTCTAAATGGGTCCCAGTGTCGGTCGGTACCATGACAGAGAATAAAACATTACGAATATCGGAATCGAACGAATTGCATATGGAAATCAACAATTTAGGAGAACGATGGATGGAAAATGGAGACAGAAAAAAATGCAACAAAAAATGCCACGAATTTTAAAACAGAATTTGAAGCGGAGGAGGGCGAGCCGAAAGAAGCATCAAAGACATTTCTCGCTTTTCCTTATAACAAAACTCCGGCATTGGTTGTGTTGTCCGTGTTGGGTCGAAGGACAAAAAGTGCAAAATTTGCTAAATTTTTGACTAAATCTAGAAGTTCCAGCCAAAAAAAATGAAAAAATTGTCATAACTTTTGAAAAACTTATTTTGAAATTTGGCATGCTAATAGAGAATTCTTTGGGCTATCGTATGATACCAAGATTGTACAATTAGATTGCGTCTGAGAAAAGTTATGAGAGTGGATTTAGTCAAAAAATTAGCAAATTTTGCACTTTTTGTCCTTCGACCTAGCACCGTGTTGTTGTGTGCTTTAGCCATGATGATCAATCTAATTTTGTGTGATTTTAAGGTTCTTGTTCCCGAAAAATCGACAATTCGATACGGCGGTTCGGGTCAGGGATTGGAAATTGGCCAAAACGGATGTCGTCGTATCCATGGTCAGCGACCTCGGAAACTCACCGATTTTTGTTATTTAGAGGACCAAAGCAGTGAAAAGGGCGTCTAATTATGTGGACAAATGAATTTTTGGCACTTGAGAAATTGGTCGATCATTTTTTTTTGATTTGTTGAATTAAAATTGTTGTTTTGAACTTTAAAAATTGTTCATTTTTATTGCTTTTTAAAAGAGAAAGTTGTTTTGATTAACTTTTAAGTGTGTTTTGTTCCTTAAAAATTAATAATAAAAAATTTTAAATGCCTTTTAAATGTGAATTTTTATATTATTCTTATTGTTTTTAAATTTATTTCTATTAGTAGTATAACTAAATTCATTGACCCCGTTTTATATAATTATATTAATTATTTTTTCAATCTGAGTTTTTTTCGAATCGTCACATCACGCTTTCTGACCCGTCCAACAATGTTTTTCTTATTTATTAATTGCAATGTCAATACTGTTCCAATTGATAAATAAATTTAAAAATTAATTACCTCCTTTTCCCAATTTAATCCCGAATAAATAAATTTAAAAATTAATAAAAGGTATTAAAATTTGTTAATTATTTCTTTTAAAGGAAATTAAAATTTGTTTTTTAATGGCATCACCCGTCGAAAAAAAGAAAAAAATTTCCTATGAATACAACAGCAGCCTAATTGGTGAAAATCAGCAGAAAACGCTGGGTTCTTTTGTGCCATTGAAACATATGAACGAGCGGGGAAGCTTTTGAGGGAAAAACTATGGGGCGGGCCGGCTTTGAACCGGCGTCTCTGGCTTTCCGGACCAGTGTTCTACCAGCTGAACTACCGACCCTGCCCTCTCCAGCTCCCCACTTTGCTCGACCATATAGGATCAATTGTTGCCTCAATTGATCCATTAATCTTCCTCTCGGGGAAGCTTCTTCTTCTCTATCTCATTCCGGACCTCTCTTATGGACGTCCTCGTCCATTTTCTGCTTCTCTGCGTCAGCTGCTGCTCGGCTGAAGGTTGCAGATTCGATCACTTCCAGTGCCAGCTTTATCCTCTCTCTTCTTTTTCGCTTCTCTGCTGCTGCTGGGTGAACTGGAAGCCGCCAAGGGTCGCCATGAAACATATGAACGAGCGGGGAAGCTTTTGAGGGAAAAACTATGGGGCGGGCCGGCTTTGAACCGGCGTCTCTGGCTTTCCGGACCAGTGTTCTACCAGCTGAACTACCGACCCTGCCCTCTCCAGCTCCCCACTTTGCTCGACCATATAGGATCAATTGTTGCCTCAATTGATCCATTAATCTTCCTCTCGGGGAAGCTTCTTCTTCTCTATCTCATTCCGGACCTCTCTTATGGACGTCCTCGTCCATTTTCTGCTTCTCTGCGTCAGCTGCTGCTCGGCTGAAGGTTGCAGATTCGATCACTTCCAGTGCCAGCTTTATCCTCTCTCTTCTTTTTCGCTTCTCTGCTGCTGCTGGGTGAACTGGAAGCCGCCAAGGGTCGCCATGAAACATATGAACGAGCGGGGAAGCTTTTGAGGGAAAAACTATGGGGCGGGCCGGCTTTGAACCGGCGTCTCTGGCTTTCCGGACCAGTGTTCTACCAGCTGAACTACCGACCCTGCCCTCTCCAGCTCCCCACTTTGCTCGACCATATAGGATCAATTGTTGCCTCAATTTATCCATTAATCTTCCTCTCGGGGAAGCTTCTTCTTCTCTATCTCACCATCATCATTTGGAACCAAAAAGAAATGTCGTTTAAGGAAAATGTGAGCAAAATTTTTGCTTTTTTTTTTGATTGGGAATTTTAATTTTTAACTCCGTTTAATTATTTTGTGATTTTTCAACAATTCCAGTTGGATTTGCACTGATGTGTGGATGGACATTCTGCCATTCTTTGATCGTGCTCAACTCTGCCTCAAATTGGCACTGCTTTCGCCCCGTTTTGATTGTTTGGTGGACACGCATTTCGACGGCGGCAAAAGCGATTTGACTCTTTGGCACCCAATCGCGATTCGTAAGGACCATTGCGCGGGAAAAGCAATGCTTTTTGCACACATCGATGCCAATTCTGAGCAATTTCCATTGCCCGACCGTCCGCTGCCCAACAAAATTCGCTTTTTTAAGCATCTTCACATTCAGTAATTCAATGATTGATTAAAATTTTTCTTAATTTAAGGCATAAAAGCATTCCATTTCAGGTACATTGACCATTCCGTCATCGCATTTCTCCGTGCCAACAAGCACATTTGGAACAGAGGCACCAAATTGGATTTGAATGTGAATTCACCTAAAATTTGGGATGTTTTGGCCCAACACATTTGGCCCATTTTTGTGCCAAACATACGTCATTTGCTCCTCCCTAATGGTGCGTATTTGGACAATTTGCGTCGTTTGATTTTGCCGACATTTCTCACTGATCTCAATCAATTGAATTCAATCGATTCCTGTGATCTGTTCCCCGGTGGGATTATCAGTGCTGCTGCTGCTGATGATGGACCAAATGCAACTTCTGCTGGCCAAGCTTTGTCCAAATGGCTGCACAATCCAAGAAAAGATGGACAGCCCAAGCAATTGTGTTGCAGTTCTTATAATGAGTCCGAAGCAAAGGAATGGGTCAACAATTTCAAACAGGTCAAAATACCGTACCGTATTTCCTAAAATATAGCCCCCAGCTCCCCTTAAACTATAGAAACCCCCCCCCCCTGAAATAAAGCCCCCCTTTTGAGGGGGGGGGGGGGTTGAAAAATAAAGCCTTGAGGGGGGGGGGGGGTGAAAAATAAAGCCCCCAGGGGACTCTATTTTAGGAAATACGGTAAGCCAGTTTTAAATGCAATGAATTGTTTTGTTGAGATGAATTTTGGGTAATACTTTGGTTTGTCCCCCCTATTGTTCGAAAAGTTTTGTTTTCCAAAGTCATGAAAACATGTTTCCATGGGTTTTGGGGGTCGGTGATCATGAATCGGACATCCATTTCGACCAATTTCGAACCCCAGACCCGAATTCGAACAAAAAGTCGAAAATTCAAATTTTTTTATTTTTCCATTTTTAGTTTAAAAATGGTTTAAATGATTTTTTATGGAAGCATTAATGATTTTTAATTCATTTTCGTGTAATTAAACAAATTTTAAAGAAAAACAGAAATTTGAATTTTTGACTTTTGTTCGAATGCAGGTCTGCGGTTCGAAATTGGTCGAAATGGATGCCCGTTTCATGATCAGCGACCTCGAAAACGCATGGAGACATCTTTCCATGACTTTTTAAAACAAAAACAAAAAAATTTCGAAAAAATAGGGGGGACAAATCAAAGTATTACCGAATTTTGTTTTTGATTTTTCATTTTCTTTCTTTTTTTTTTTGTCATTTCTACGTGCCGTCACTTCTGCCACTTATAACATTGGATTTGAACTGTGTACGGCTTCAACAGCAACCATTGAGCAATTTGAGTTGGTGAACGAACGAACCCAAGAAAAGCTGACACTGAGCAAAGAAAGGGGAAAAGCATGGGAAAGCCGATGGGTGATGAAGCGATGCCCAATTAGTGGGGAAACGGCGGCGGTTCAGTGGGAAGACGAAAATTTGGACGAATTGATGAGCACTGTGTACTTTGATTTGTATGATGGCAATGCCAATAATTATCTTGGGTGAGCAGCAAATAATTAATATAATTATTTTACAAAAAAACTATTAAATTCAATTCACCGGCGCTTTTCTCATTAGCGGATCCAATTTTTCAACAAAAAAAGGGGAAACTTATATTAGTGGCCAGGGAAGTGATCATAATGTACATAATTGAGAATCCTAAAGACAACTCAGCTGACTGATGAACAACACAACTCAGTTTTATGAGAATTTACAAAAATTATAAAAATTGAACAATAATTAAATTTAAAAAATTAAATAATTTATTCTTACAAAATTATGAATAAACTATTAAATCTTTTAAAATTTAAGAGTTGTCTTTCGGGTGTTATGACAACTTTTACACAGATAACTCGTACAATGGCTTAGGCTTGCATTGGCCTTGGCTTTGGCTTTATTTAAAAAACAATTATTGTACGGCTGAGTTGTCCATCAGCCGAGTTGTCCTCGACTGACAGTGCGAATTCGTCAATTGTCTTGGCATTAATTAGTGTTTTATCGATACGAAAGTCGCCATAGAATTTTTGAATAGGGACTCGGAAAGACTATTTATTTATTTTTGTTCTTTGTCTCAGAAATTTTGGCTCCCTATCATTTTATCACTGATCAGCAGGGCTTCCATTTTTATGTAAATACATATTTTTTTCCTGGATTCTCATTAGCCTAATTAGTAGGAAAAACACTTTGTTTTTTGTGTTTGTGAACAAAAGTTGGCACTTTTATTTACATATTTTGGGATTTTTCTACATATTACATATGTACATATTTTTATACATATTTTGGAGATTAAATTGCATTTAATTTAGGCCATTGTCTGAAACGGATAAAAGCAACGAAAAAGTGTTCTCGAGTCCCGCGGGGCCAAGCAGTAATCAGCGGAAAGAATGAATGAATTTTTGAGAAATGATCAGTTTTTTTTTTGAATTCTTAATTGGAATATCTATAATTATTTTTTCTCTGTTAAATAAAAAATTTGGATTATATTGCAGTTAACAAGAGCGCGGATATTTGGAAATTCCGGATAAGCAAGGATAAGAGAAATAAATCTGTAATTTATTTTGATTTTTTTTGGCAATTAAAAAGAAAAAAACCAAGCGAAAATTTAAAAACAGAATGAATGAATGAATTATTTCAAAAATGATTGATCCTTTTATGAATTCCAAATTGAAATTGAATTTGTTTTTTATCTTTATGTTAAATAAAAAATTTAATTATTGCACATTTCCGGAAAAAGTCAATTTTCGAGAATTAGAAAAAAAATTTAGGCCAAAAGCATCGAAATGAATTGATTTGTAATGTGCTAGTAAAATGATAAAAAAAAAACTTTTTTGAGCATTTTTTTCTTGACATATTTTAGTTTTTTGGGATGTTTTTGTGACATTTTTTGGGAATTTTTGGCACAAATTATGTGCATATTTGGCCTTTTTTTGGCACATGTAAAATCCGCGTGCCCTGCTGTTGATCAATGATCAGCAACAAATCCTTTTCAAAAAAGGAGTCTTTTGCACTTTTGCCAACTTTGGGTCGGTGATCAAATCGTTCGTCCCAAAGGAATTTTCCCGTTTTTCCACCTTTCCCGTGACCCCTCCCCCTTAATCTCCGCCTTTCACCATTTATCCCATAAAAAAGTATTCTCCAATTTTGCTCCATTGATCTCTTGGTGTTCTTCTGTCTTCTGCCGCCGCTCATCCGTGCCAGGAACGCCTTTGCCCCGTTGGAAGAGCCTATAAAAGAACCATTTGAAGAGCCATTCAAAGCCATTCTCTCTCTCTCTCTCTCTCTTAAAGCCTCCCACCCCTCCCCTGAAATTAATATAAAAATATTTATTAATAATCTTATTAAGAGATGGGCATGGGATTTGCCGGGATCTCAGCATTCCGCAATTCCTTTCGCTTTAAGCAGGGCTCCCATCGTCCATTCTCTTATGCCGATCTGCATAAATAATTTTAAAAATTAATGGTCAATTACGAAGATTTTTAAAACCAAAAAAATCGCTGAAAATTTTCGAAAATTTTTTTGGAAATTTTCTTAGCAAAAACCAATGTTTTTTCTTTTTATATTTCATGCAATAAACTTTGTGCCGGTCTTACCTGGTGCCGTGTTCGGAACCGCATATGTTGTTCTCGTCGTTTGTCTTCGGCACAAAATTTGCATTTGTCATGTTTCCCCCAACGGCACCAAAAAAGCACGTACATTTCCAAAATCCGACTTTTCACCAAAAAATGCGGATTTTGAGATAATGTTTTTTGTAAAAATCCAGGAATTTATTATGGATCCGGACAAAGGATTGTATGACAGTGACGAGGACAAAGTGACATTGGCCATTGATTTAACGGTGGAAGAAAAATAGACAAAGCGAAATTTGAAGAAATTGAATTTATTTTATCTTTATATTAATGGGTTTTCCATTAAATCGGACTGACTTTTTTAAATTTTATTTTTCAAATTTATATAATTACCAGGGCTGAAAATTTAATTTTGCTGACTATAAATGGCCTTAAAATGAGTTAAAAATGTTTGAAACTTTGTTTGAAACTTCTAACATTCATTTGTTTGTGACTTTTTTTGACTTTTTTAAAATGACGAAATTTTGCGATTTTTTTCTGAGAAAAACGAAGAGTTTCTTTTCGAGTTACACCTGGAAACGAAAATAAAGAAAAATTACATACAAAAGTACAGATTTTATTGAATTTTTCAAAAATTTGGAGGCGGAGAAAAATGGGCATAAAAAATGATCAGCTAATCAATTGGTCCATTCAATAAAAATCTCCAAAATTGCCGATCATTTCTCTGTTTTATTTCACTTCAGCAGCACATTTCGACGGTTGAGAGAATGGCCTAAATAAGTGCAAATATTGAATTTGATGAACACTTTAGTAAAAAGCAAATTAATTAATTGATTTGAAACAAAATGCAAACATTTTTTAAATTTTCACTAAAAACATGAACAATACTGACGGAGGTCCCCCTTTAAAAAATTCAATTTTTTACAAGTTTATTTAGTGAATTTCAAGGTCGAACCGTAGAAGAGGATTCTGACATACATTTCCGGCCATTTTGAACTCCGAATTCGAACAAAGTCGAAAATTCAAATGAAAAAAGAAACGAGTTTTTTGTTCGAGTTTGGGTTAGAATCTTTTCAGTAAATTTTTCAGAGGGGTCAAAATGAATGCCCAACAAATCTTTTGTCCTGATTTGACAGATTTGTCATTATTTTGAGATAGTGACCAAAATTATGCTTTTTGGCATTTCAAATTACTCAATTCCAAGTTTTTTAATGCGAATTGTGTTGGGCAACGGACGGTCCGGCGGTATGATTGGTCGCCAAATTGTCAATTCTGTTTTGGCATCGAAATGCGTGTCCACCAAACCATCAAAACTGGCAAAAGCAGTGCCAAATTGAGACCAAGTTGAGGACGGCGAAAAGATGGGAAAATGTCCATCCAGCCCTTTGAATGCTCAAATTCTTTTTGGGGAGAAAGATGAAAATATGGATGAGACGTCGGCGACGTTTGATTGGGAAAACTGCGAAAGTTCGGGTGCCAATTTGAACAATGTCCGTTTGTATTTGACTGACTTCCAAAATAGAATTGGGTAAGTGTAAGCATTGGGTCAGCAGCCATCAATGGCATTTGCCATTGCCAAATTTCTAAATTCCTTTTTCATCCAATTAAATTGCATTTAATTTTTAGGCCATTGTCTCCACCAGCAATCCACCAGCAAATAAAAGTGCCGAAAATGTGTGCTCGAGTGCCGCGGGGCGAAAAAGTGATTGATCAGCGCAATGAATGAATGAATGGATTATTATTTGAGAAATGATCAATCGATCCTTTTTTCTGGATACAATTTAAGCTTATGTTTTCTCTTTATGATGTTATATAAATAAAAAAAGAGTTTAAAAAATTTGAGGGGAAAAGTGGGAAATGTTGCTTTTTATACTTTTTCCTCACACTAATTTTTCCTCTATTCGTTGACACACCAAATTCAATGCTCGTTGACTGCCCTATATAAAGGGAACGGTTCAAAACATGACCACTAGACACTTTTGAAGTAGAAAAACAAAAAATTAATCAAAAAATTAGTATTGATTATATATTTCAATTTGGGAGGTCAATTTAGTAAATATTTCATAAATGTATTTTTAGCATCATCATCGCTTAGAGCCTAAGCATAGAGCCTAAGCCTAAGCATAGAGCCTAAGCTAGAGCCTAAGCTTGAGCCTAAGCCTAAGCTTAGAGCCTAAGCATAGAGCCTAAGCCTAAGCATAGAGCCTAAGCTAGAGCCTAAGCTTGAGCCTAAGCCTAAGCTTAGAGCCTAAGCCTAAGCATAGAGCCTAAGCTTGAGCCTAAGCCTAAGCTTAGAGCCTAAGCCTAAGCTTAGAGCCCAAGCCTAAGCTTAGGGCATAGCCTAGGCCTAAGCTTAGAGCCTAAGCCTAAAGCCTAGGCCTAAGCTTAGAGCCTAAGCCTAGAGCCTAGGCCTAAGCCTAAGCTTAGAGCCTAAGCCTAAGCTTAGAGCCTAAGCCTAGGCCTAAGCCTAAGCTTAGAGCCTAAGCCTAGGCCTAAGCTTAGAGCCTAAGCCTAGAGCCTAAGCCTAAGCTTTCGAATTGAAGGTTGGAAGGACAGATTTAAATTCATATTTTAATATATATCCCCCTAATTTAAAAGGATCAATTTTTATTTTATTTTTTTGTATAATTTTGATAATTTAATTATATTTTTTAAGGATTTTGCCAACAAATGTCTGTCTTATATTTGTCAAAATGCGGCCCATTTGTTCAAGTCAGATGACTTTTTGGAAATTAATCAGAAAATCTTTTGTGTGCTTCTCGATCTTGATCGTTTGTTGCTAAGCAATGAATTTGAAATTTGGAAAATTGTAATTTCGATTTTTTCTTTTTTTCATTTGCATTATAATTTTCGTTTTTTTTTCAAATTTAGACACTCCGTTGGGCCGATGAAAAATGTCGTCAGAATGGCATTGATGAATGCTCCTCGGATAATCGTCGTTCTGTACTTGGTCCGGCATTGTTCAAAATTCGTTTTCCAAATATGCTTGAGGAGGATTTCTCAAAATTCGTTGGTAAAATCGGACAATAAAAAATTGAATTAAATTTTTACATTTTTTTTTGATGAAATTTTTTCAGTTCCATCTGGTCTGTTAACAATGGAAGAAGTGCTTGGCATTTATCAGTTCAATTCCCATCCAAATCTTTCTCTTCGTGGAGTGCCGGAGCTGTACTCCTTGAAATTCCCAAGCCATGGACGAATTTCGGATTGGAACACAGCCAAGCGGAACGGCAGAGGGACACTGGCGTTGAAAATTGAAAAAGTGTCGGAATTTGCGGGAAAGTCTGTCGGGGGTTACCGACTCAGTGATACCGTATACATCAACGGATTGGCATGGAATATTCAAGCAGAAATCAGGGAAGGCACTGCTGCTGATGATGAGAAGAAATATTTGGGATTTTTCTTATGGTATGAGCGAACAAAATACGGTACAACAATTTTAATTAAAAAAAATAAAAATTTAATTATTTTTTTTTTTTTTTACAATAATAGAAAAACCTTTGAACTGCCTTTTTTCGGCAACATTTCGAATTGTATCGGAAAAAAACGAAACGGAGAATTCCATTGGGAAACTTTGTGATTATAACAATCAAATGAACAGCAGTTGGGGATTTGGAAATTTCATTAGCTTTGAGGTGAGTGCCAAATTGTTTTCTTAATTTATATAATTAATAATTATGGCTAATTAAGGAAGTGGTCAACCCGATCAATGGTTATTATAACAGAGAAGAGGACAAAGTGACACTGACCATTGATGTCATGACTACTGTTGATGAACCAAAAATGGACAAATTCATGTTGGATCAAAGCAAATCAAAAGGGACACTTTTTATGGAAATTGAAAAAGCGTCGGAATTTGCGCGAGAAGTCTTTGGAAGTGATCGAAAAAGTGAAACTGTGCACATCAACGGATTGCCATGGAAAATATTGGCAAAAATTACAATGCAAAATGGAAGCGTTTCCAATGAGAAATGGTTGGGCATTTACCTTTCGTGCGGTGCTCCAGAAAAAGGTGTAAATTAATTACCTACCAATTATTGCCTAATTGATAGCTTTAATTAATTGCCATTAAGATTTGCATTGGCGCTGCTTCGTTCGATCAGCAATTTTTCGAATTATTAATCGAAAAAATGGTGCTGAGAATTCCACTGTTGGGACACTTTGTGATCGTGTTTTTGACAACAATTCAACCAACAGGGGATTTCCTAATTTCATTTCTTTTGTGGTGAGTGACAATTAAACTGGCCCCCCTTAAATGATTCAATTAATGGACAATTAAGGAATTGATGGACCCGGAAAAAGGCTTTTACACCAAATGCGAAGACAAACTGACATTGACCATTGATGTCATCACTGTTGATGAGCCAAAAATGGACAAATTCATTTGGGATCAAAGCAAATCGGAAGGGACGCTTTTGATGGACATTGAAAAAGTGTCGGGATTTGCGATGGAAATCCTCGAGAGCGAACGTAAAAGTGAAACTATACAAATCAAAGGATTGCCATGGAAAATTTGGGCAGAAATAAATCAGCGGAAGGAAAGCAGTGACAATAATGAGAAATGGTTGGGCATTTACTTATGGTGCGATATGCCAAGAGAAGGTGCCAATTAAAAGTTATTTGCAGGGAAACGGATTTTTAGGTGCTAAAAATAACGCGAAATATGTACCTAAATAGTTGCTAAAAAAGTTGCCAAAAATTGGAAAAACATGTCAATAAATGTGTGAATTTTCCAAAATTTCCTCATCTTTGTCCTTTTCGGTTGCACAAATTGTAAATCAAACACATTTGAAGTTTTCGATCATCCGCCAAATCATGGCCAGGGTTTTTGCTTTTTGAAAATCGATTCTTAGGGGGGTGCATTTTTTGAAAAAAATTAATGCCGATTCTTAGGGGTGCATTTTGCTTTTTTAAAATAGGTGAAAAGCTAAAAATCCGTTCACTGGTTATTTGACAAATAAATTTAATTGAGTTTTTAAGACAAAAATTGGAGTTGCAAATGTTCGGCGATTCTTCGAATTGTTTCACAAATGGCGGATTACCGAAGAGAATTCAGTGACCAATTTTTTGACAATAAATCCAACAGCTGGGGATATGACAATTTCATTTCATTTTCGGTGAGTGCCAATTCAAATAAATAAAATGCCAAATAAAAATTAAATGATTATTAATTAATAAGGAACTGATGGATCAGAGCAAAGCATTGGTCAACCAAAATGAGGACAAATTAACATTGGCCATCGATTTCACTGTAAATGAAGCAAATACGGAGCTTAAACCATTGGAATTTCAATGGCATGGACGAATTTCTGATTGGATCATAGCCAATGCTAATTGGGGGACACTGACGATGAAAATTGAAAAATTTTCTGAATTTACGAAAAAAGTGGGAAATAGACGGAACAGCGAAGCCGTGCAAATGAAGGGATTTGAGTGGAAAATATCGGCAGAAATAACAACGGATAAGGAAGACGGCACCGACAAATATTTGGGCTTTTATCTTTTGTGCTTCGCTCCGCCGAAAAATGGTGAAAATATGAGAAAATTTCTAATTGCATTCATTAATTTTTGATTGCTAAAGATGGCATTTGTTGGAGCTGCAAATGTTCGGCAACCCTTCGAATTGTTTCACAAAACAGCGGAACGGCGGATTTTACTCAAAAATTTGACAGAATTTTAAATAACAAAGCTAACAGCTGGGGCTTCCCAAAATTCACTTCTATGGTAAGTGTCACCAGTCAACTTTGTTTGGATCGATGGCAACAATCGTACACTGTTGTACAAAGGCAACTCGTACAAAAAACAATTAAAGTTCTTAAAAGATAAAGCCTAAGCTTAAACCTAGGCCCGAGCAAGCCTAAGCTTAGGCCTAGCCTAAAGCCTCGGCTCGGCTTAACCTAAAAAATTGTACGAGTTGCTTTTTGTACGAATTGGCATGATACACCACTTTCTTTGCTAATTTTTTTGTAAAAATCCAGGAATTTATTATGGATCCGGACAAAGGATTGTATGACAGTGACGAGGACAAAGTGACATTGGCCATTGATTTAACGGTGGAAGAAAAATAGACAAAGCGAAATTTGAAGAAATTGAATTTATTTTATCTTTATATTAATGGGTTTTCCATTAAATCGGACTGACTTTTTTAAATTTTATTTTTCAAATTTATATAATTACCAGGGCTGAAAATTTAATTTTGCTGACTATAAATGGCCTTAAAATGAGTTAAAAATGTTTGAAACTTTGTTTGAAACTTCTAACATTCATTTGTTTGTGACTTTTTTTGACTTTTTTAAAATGACGAAATTTTGCGATTTTTTTCTGAGAAAAACGAAGAGTTTCTTTTCGAGTTACACCTGGAAACGAAAATAAAGAAAAATTACATACAAAAGTACAGATTTTATTGAATTTTTCAAAAATTTGGAGGCGGAGAAAAATGGGCATAAAAAATGATCAGCTAATCAATTGGTCCATTCAATAAAAATCTCCAAAATTGCCGATCATTTCTCTGTTTTATTTCACTTCAGCAGCACATTTCGACGGTTGAGAGAATGGCCTAAATAAGTGCAAATATTGAATTTGATGAACACTTTAGTAAAAAGCAAATTAATTAATTGATTTGAAACAAAATGCAAACATTTTTTAAATTTTCACTAAAAACATGAACAATACTGACGGAGGTCCCCCTTTAAAAAATTCAATTTTTTACAAGTTTATTTAGTGAATTTCAAGGTCGAACCGTAGAAGAGGATTCTGACATACATTTCCGGCCATTTTGAACTCCGAATTCGAACAAAGTCGAAAATTCAAATGAAAAAAGAAACGAGTTTTTTGTTCGAGTTTGGGTTAGAATCTTTTCAGTAAATTTTTCAGAGGGGTCAAAATGAATGCCCAACAAATCTTTTGTCCTGATTTGACAGATTTGTCATTATTTTGAGATAGTGACCAAAATTATGCTTTTTGGCATTTCAAATTACTCAATTCCAAGTTTTTTAATGCGAATTGTGTTGGGCAACGGACGGTCCGGCGGTATGATTGGTCGCCAAATTGTCAATTCTGTTTTGGCATCGAAATGCGTGTCCACCAAACCATCAAAACTGGCAAAAGCAGTGCCAAATTGAGACCAAGTTGAGGACGGCGAAAAGATGGGAAAATGTCCATCCAGCCCTTTGAATGCTCAAATTCTTTTTGGGGAGAAAGATGAAAATATGGATGAGACGTCGGCGACGTTTGATTGGGAAAACTGCGAAAGTTCGGGTGCCAATTTGAACAATGTCCGTTTGTATTTGACTGACTTCCAAAATAGAATTGGGTAAGTGTAAGCATTGGGTCAGCAGCCATCAATGGCATTTGCCATTGCCAAATTTCTAAATTCCTTTTTCATCCAATTAAATTGCATTTAATTTTTAGGCCATTGTCTCCACCAGCAATCCACCAGCAAATAAAAGTGCCGAAAATGTGTGCTCGAGTGCCGCGGGGCGAAAAAGTGATTGATCAGCGCAATGAATGAATGAATGGATTATTATTTGAGAAATGATCAATCGATCCTTTTTTCTGGATACAATTTAAGCTTATGTTTTCTCTTTATGATGTTATATAAATAAAAAAAGAGTTTAAAAAATTTGAGGGGAAAAGTGGGAAATGTTGCTTTTTATACTTTTTCCTCACACTAATTTTTCCTCTATTCGTTGACACACCAAATTCAATGCTCGTTGACTGCCCTATATAAAGGGAACGGTTCAAAACATGACCACTAGACACTTTTGAAGTAGAAAAACAAAAAATTAATCAAAAAATTAGTATTGATTATATATTTCAATTTGGGAGGTCAATTTAGTAAATATTTCATAAATGTATTTTTAGCATCATCATCGCTTAGAGCCTAAGCATAAGCCTAAGCCTAAGCATAGAGCCTAAGCTAAGCCTAAGCTTGAGCCTAAGCCTAAGCTTAGAGCCTAAGCATAGAGCCTAAGCCTAAGCATAGAGCCTAAGCTAGAGCCTAAGCTTGAGCCTAAGCCTAAGCTTAGAGCCTAAGCCTAAGCATAGAGCCTAAGCTTGAGCCTAAGCCTAAGCTTAGAGCCTAAGCCTAAGCTTAGAGCCCAAGCCTAAGCTTAGGGCATAGCCTAGGCCTAAGCTTAGAGCCTAAGCCTAAGCTTAGAGCCCAAGCCTAAGCTTAGGGCATAGCCTAGGCCTAAGCTTAGAGCCTAAGCCTAAAGCCTAGGCCTAAGCTTAGAGCCTAAGCCTAGAGCCTAGGCCTAAGCCTAAGCTTAGAGCCTAAGCCTAAGCTTAGAGCCTAAGCCTAGGCCTAAGCCTAAGCTTAGAGCCTAAGCCTAGGCCTAAGCTTAGAGCCTAAGCCTAGAGCCTAAGCCTAAGCTTAGAGCCTAAGCCTAGGCCTAAGCTTAGAGCCTAAGCCTAAGCTTAGAGCCTAAGCCTAGAGCCTAAGCCTAGGCCTAAGCCTAAGCTTAGAGCCTAAGACTAGAGCCTAAGCTTAGAGCCTAAGCCTAGGCCTAAGCTTAGAGCCTAAGCCTAGGCCTAATCTTAGAGCCTAAGCCTAAGCTTAGAGCCTAAGCCTAAACTTAGAGCCTAAGCTTAGAGCCTAAGCCTAAGCCTATGCTACCGAATTGCTTTAGGATTTATGGAGCTATAGCTTGTACATGTAAAATCATATTTGGTAGAAGTTTGATGATTAAAAATTTATTTTCTAGCGTATTCAAGTCGAATTGCCCTAGGCTTAGGCTTTAGGCTTATGTTCTAAGCTTAGGCCTAGGCTTAGGCTTAGGCTCTAAGCTTAGGCTTAGGCCTAGTCTTAGGCTCTAGGCTTAGGCTCTAAGCTTAGGCCTAGGCTTAGGCTCTAGGCTTAGGCTCTAAGCTTAGGCCTAGGCTTAGGCTCTAGGCTTAGGCTCTAAGCTTAGGCTCTAGGCTTAGGCTCTAAGCTTAGGCTCTAGGCTTAGGCTCTAAGCTTAGGCTTAGGCTTAGGCTCCAAGCTTAGGCTTAGGCTCTAGGCTTAGGCTCTAAGCTTAGGCCTAGGCTTAGGCTCTAAGCTTAGGCTTAGGCCTAGGCTTAGGCTCTAAGCTTAGGCCTAGGCTTAGGCTCTAAGCTTACGTTTAGGCTCTAGGCTTAGGCATAGGCTTTAGGCTTAGGCTCTAAGCTTAGGCTCTAAGCTTAGGCTTAGGCTTAGGCTCTAAGCTTAGGCTTAGGCTCTAGGCTTAGGCTCTAAGCTTAGGCCTAGGCTTAGGCTCTAAGCTTACGTTTAGGCTCTAGGCTTAGGCTCTAAGCTTAGGCCTAGGCTTAGGCTCTAAGCTTACGTTTAGGCTCTAGGCTTAGGCATAGGCTTTAGGCTTAGGCTCTAAGCTTAGGCTTAGGCTCTAGGCTTTAGGCTTAGGCCCTAAGCTTAGGCTTAGGCTCTACTTACGTTTAGGCTCTAGGCTTAGGCATAGGCTTTAGGCTTAGGCTCTAAGCTTAGGCTTAGGCTCTAAACTTAGGCTCTAGGCTTTAGGCTTAGGCCCTAAGCTTAGGCTTAGGCCCTAAGCTTAGGCCTAGGCTCTAAGCTTAGGCTTAGGCTCTAAGCTTAGGCTCTATGCTTAGGCCTAGGCTTAGTCTTTTGGCTCTAAGCTTAGGCCTAGGCTTAGGCTCTAAGCTTAGGCTTAGGCCTAGGCTTAGGCTCTAAGCTTAGGCCTAGGCTTAGGCTCTAAGCTTAGGCTTAGGCTCTAGGCTTAGGCATAGGCTTTAGGCTTAGGCTCTAAGCTTAGGCCTAGGCTTAGGCTCTAAGCTTAGGCTCTAAGCTTTAGGCTTAGGCCCTAAGCTTAGGCTTAGGCTCTAGGCTTTAGGCTTAGGCCCTAAGCTTAGGCTTAGGCTCTAAGCTTAGGCTTAGGCTCTAAGCTTAGGCTCTATGCTTAGGCCTAGGCTTAGTCTTTTGGCTCTAAGCGATGATGATGCCAAAAATACATTTATGAAATATTTAATAGTACATTTCTTACTAATTCACTCAAAAATGAAGTGTTTTTTTAAATTTCAAATGCTGATAAAAAAATTTTCAACATATCTCGCCATTTTTTTAAATATTTTTTCGTGAATAATATTCAATATTAAGCAGTTTTGTAACAAATTCATTTCATTTCTTGTTGGGGCTGAGTTCAATTCTTACTCTGTCCTGTTTGAAGATTTTTTATTTTTCAAAAAAAATTACCAAAAATCGTAAAAAAACATTACAGCCCATAGGTCCATGGGAAGTCGTTATCCATGGTGTATATCTGTTTGCTATTCTTTACTGTTTTCTATTAATTTATTGTAAAAATTTCAAAAATGTGGAAACATTCAATCATTTAAAAACGGTGACGTTTTATGAAATATCTTTTGAAAAAAATGATCATTTTTTTTCGAAAAAATGGCTATAATCTCCACCCCCACTCATGTTTTTTCTGGTTATGGACTGCCTTTTTTTCTCAACTAAATTGTCCACACTGAAATGACGCAGTCCGAATTGATTGATTGAACGCATAAACAGCAGAAATAGAAGAGTACAAAAAGCAAACAATGTTTTTAAACATCTCCGAATGTTTTTCCCAAAAATATGCTTTTTGGTGAATTACACATTCTGCTGTTTCAAAATTGCTTTTGCTGCATTAGTAATTATTGTATTATGTTCTTGCTCTCTCTAATTTTCTCTAATTAAATTCATTTAAAAAATTTGATTTTTTCTCCCATTTTTAGGCTTTTTCCAATGCTTCTTCTCCGCTTTCTCTCCACTTTTTGCTTCACTTTTGTCTGTCCTTTCCACTTGACTTCGTTGTGCCATTTGATCACTTTTTTATTGATCAGAGACGGCGCGGCGCATTCATTCCGATGCCGGCGAATTTTGCTGAAAATGTCATTAAATATGTTCTTTTGCTCTCTCATTTTCAAATTGTCTCTATTTTAAGTTAACAACAGATTTTTTTGCCATTTGTGACACAACACAAAACAATTGGAAAAAAACGGGAAAAGTGTGCTAATTGAACAATAAAAAAGAACAGAGGGTAAGGAATTACTTAAAAATTAGAAATTTTTATTTATTTTCAACATTTTTTTGATTAACAAGCCTCTGTTCGAGAAAAAAATTTCAATTTTTTACTGGAGAAATTTATTTCATTTTTTTAGAAATTTTCATTTATTGGCAACTTTTTTTTTTGTGATTAATAGGGATGGGATTTTTAGTGATAAAAAATCCCAAAATAATTAACTAAATAGTGACAAAAAAATGCCAAAATAGTGGCAAAAATAGTGGCGAAAAAGTTCCAAATTTAGGGATGTAATTTTTTAAATAGCTGTTTTTTAATTTGTAAATAATTTAAAATTAAGGCAAACAATTTTATTACTGATTGCAGTTGCAAAATATTTTCTTAGCAAATATTGAGCAAGAAAAAAAATTGGGGAAGAATTTTTGTGAAATTTTTCTAATTCTTAGGGGTGTATTTTTGAAAATTTTTAGGTCGATTCTTAGGGGTGTATTTTTTGAAAAGTTTTTAGGTCGATTCTTAGGGGTGTATTTTTCGTTTTTATTACATTTTTTTGGGGAAATTTTCCAAAAAATGCCAAAATAGTGGCAAAAATAATGACGAAACGCCAAAATAGTGGCAAAAAATTATTTTAGTGGCCAACTTCCAAAATAGTTTTTTTTTAGTGGCGAAGCTCCAAAATAGTGATTTCTAGTGATGAATAGTGGCACTAAAAACGAAAAATTTTCGAAAAAGAATGTGTTTTTCGTGCATTTCTCGTCAAATTTATTTCGTTTTTTTTTGTCCGAGCCTCGGTAAACAATTAATTTTTTAGCTGATTGACCTTCATAGCATTATTTTAATTGAAAATTTGCTAATTTTTAACTGAGTTTTTTGTGTTTTTCAGTGGAGCCGCCACTCGTCCGGCCATCAGTTCCAACAAGCGAATTAAGAGGCCCAAAATTGGAGTTGTCTATTACAAATGTCCAGCAAATTTGGTATGTTATCTTCCGTGAAAATTAACTCATTTTTGCGATAAGCATTCACCATTCCAGTAAACATTTCGGCCACATTTCCCGATTTATTTCCATACTCTACATTTTCTAAAAAAAAAATTTTTATGCGTTACCAGTTAACTCTATCAATTTTCAAAATTTTTTTTTCGAATTTTATATTTCGCATTGTTACATAAGTCCATCATTCAGTAAATTTTTCAAAATTTTACCACAAAAATCACCAAAACTCTAAGTGATTTTTTGTCCCATTTTTAGAAATTATGACCAACTTTCTCGGCTTTACACCACCAATAAATAGCTGTTTATTTGTCATCCAATTCAAATTGCATTTAATTTAGGCCGCTGTCTCCTCCAATAGGACAAAACGACAGAAAATGTTTCTCAAATACCGTGAGCCTAGTGATCAGTGGAAGAAGAAGTGATCACTTGACAAATGACCGATCATTTTTGAGTCATGAACTTACCATTTCGTTATTGTGTATAATTTGTTTGTATGTATTTGACCTTTGCTTGCTCACAAATTCGACATTTCCATTGTATTTTATGCGTGCGTAAAGCAGGGGATTCGTGGCGAAAAAAAAAATTCCCGCTCCAAAAATTGGGAAAATTTGCCAATTTTTGGAGCGGGGGACAGTTCAGTACCAGAAACGGGCCAAAAAAAAGCCCCCGCTCCAAAAGTCGGGAAAATTTCCCAACTTTTGGAGCGGGGGACAATTGAGTACAGCCGGTTCAGTACCGGGATCGGGCCCCAAAGGGGCCAAAAATCGGCCCACAATGAGGCACAAATTACTTATACACGACGCAACCCGTCATGTTGTTCGTAAGTGTACCAAAACAGACCACCCGGACAGGGGGTGTCACGTACCCTGCCCGGGCTTGCTGCCGCCTCACGGCTACGGGCTTGGTTTGCCCGAAAAAAACAGAAAACAATGGTGGTGGACGAGACGAGCATGTCGTTGGGCGGAGTTTTTTGTGTCGTCGTTGTGTGATGGTCGTCGCCGTTCTGTCGTCGAGGTCTTGCGTCGTTCGTGCGTCGCTGTGCCGTCACATTTTTGTGTCGTCCTCGTCGCAGTGCCGTCGTCGCTGTGTCTTCGTGCGTCTCTGTGCCGTCGTCGCGATTTTTTTGTCGTCGTTGTGCCGTCGTCGTCGCTGTGCCGTCGTCGCCATTTTTTGTGTCGTCGTTGTGCCGTCGTCGTCGCTGTCGCCATTTTTTGTGTCGTCGTTGTGCCGTCGTCGTCGCTGTCGCCGTGCCGTCGCCATTTTCTGTGTCGTCGCTGTGCCGTCGTCGCGATTTTTTTGTCGTTGTTGTGCCGTCGTCGTCGCAGTGCCGTCGCCATTTTTGTGTCGTCGTTGTGCCGTCGTCGTCGCTGTGCCGTCGTCGTCGCTGTGCCGTCGTCGCCATTTTTTGTGTCGTCGTTGTGCCGTCGTCGTCGCTGTCGCCGTGCCGTCGCCATTTTTTGTGTCGTCGTTGTGCCGTCGTCGTCGCTGTCGCCGTGCCGTCGCCATTTTCTGTGTCGTCGCTGTGCCGTCGTCGCCATTTTTTGTGTCGTCGTTGTGCCGTCGTCGTCGCTGTGCCGTCGTCGTCGCTGTGCAGTCGTCATCGTTGTGCAGTTGTCGTCATTGTGCTGCGTCTGTGTCATGGTCGTCGTCGCTCTGTCGCGTCATCACTGTGCCGTCGTCGTCGCTGTGTCTTCGTCGTCGTCGCCGTGCCGTTGTCGTCGTCATTTTCGGGTCGGCTGTGCCACCCATCCTGGCACATAAGCAAATTGCAAATGGCAAAAATAGTGAATTTGGGGCTCCTTTTATTCACCCAAAAGGGATGGGCGGAGCCTAAATCAATTGCTGCGTGGCATTCTCCAGAAGCGCGCGCTTTTTTGGCGCCAATTTCATTTTACTGGCGCGTCTGATTCCGTTCAATACTTTCATTTAAATTTTGCCGGGGTTACGCAAGGGCATCAAATTTCAATTTCGTCATTTCCCCTTCCTTTCAAAATTCAGTCGACACCTTCCCCACCCCCCTCCTCTTACAAATGTTAATTTATTTAACTTTTTCTTCTGTTTAGCAAAATAATTTTTTATGGCACCGTCTGTCGAAAAAAAGCAAAAGTTTTCTTCCTACAACCGCCGACTCCCATCAAAACTTCGCCGTTGGCCATTGCAAAAGCATTACACTCATTGGAAAGGACTCAAAAAGTGGCGAATTCGGCGTTTTGTTCGACCAGGACAAATGGCTCAGCAACCAACTGCTGTTCATGATGAGCAGCACCAATGTCGAACCAATTGAAGAACAGCAACAACAATTCTTGGACGAATTGGCCGCGAATTTGCCTTCCGCTGGACTGTATTCCGACAACGGTCGGACAGCATAAACCTTTCACAAAAATGAATGAAATTTTTTTGTTTTTTTTTTTGAGATTTCAATTTGAATTGTGTGAACGAACGGACGAATGAGAAGCTGACACTGAAACAGAAGAGCGAAGCATCATCCAACAAAATAATATATAATTGGATGTTGAAACGGTGCCCAATTGAAGAAACGGTGACGGGGCCAGAAATTAAATGGGAAGACTGCGAAAAGCCGAGTGCCAATTTGAACAATATCAATTTTGATCTGTGGACTTTAAATAAATGCATTGAGTGAGCAGTTAAAACAGCAATTTTCGGTTTTGTCGAAAAATAAAAAACAATTAATTAATTTTAGGCTATTATCGCCACCAGCGGAAGAAGAAAAAGAAGAAGATGAAGCGGATCAAAGCAACAAAAATGTCATCTGATTAAGTGTACGGAAGTGATTAATTAATTAGTTGTATTTGAAAAATGATCGATCTCAATTTGTTGTGCTTATTTCCTCTCAAAAATGCTTTGTTAATTCTTTTGTTCTATAATTTACACACTTATTTTATTAGTTTTTATCGCGGTCGCGCATTTAGCAAATTTTCCAATTTTTTAAACCATTTTTCTTTTTAAAAAACTATTTTTAGCTTTTTTGTCCATATTTCGGGCATTTTTAGTCCATATTTTATGTCCATACAATTTCTAGCCCTGATCATTAGCCATTTCTAACAATCATTATATCACAATGAAATGTTTATATACATACACATAAAATACAATAGAAATGGACGAATTCGCGAGCAATAAAAGATCATACATATATATACACCAACAAAATATACAATACAATATTGAAATGGCACAATGCCAACACATCATTTCGGTCACAGACTACAATCAAAAATCAATCAATTAGGTAATTCATCTCTGATCACTCGGCCGGGAGAAGCGGCGTCGAGAAGACTGAAAAAACAAAGATTTGGTCGATGTAACTAAAAATGGAAATGTTGCCTTAAATTATTTTATTACAAAGTCTCCAATTTTACAAGATGATGATCTGTTGGAATCCGGTGACTTTGCGAGGCAATTGCATTTTCGGAATTGGCAATGGCTTTCCATGAAAATTGCCAATTTCCATTTCTTTGGTGCCATTCTCCCTGATTTTGCTTCGAATTCGAATATGTTTCAGTGGCCATTTGCGTGTTTTGAAGTGTTCGTCCACGTAAAAGTCAAATCGGTGGCTGATCAGTGCAATTCCAAGGCCAAGTTGAGAAGGCGCAAGGAAATCGAACACTGAAAGCCAACAATCGCCGGAGATAAAACTGAGAAAAAAGGAAAACAAAATTTAAAATTGGCATTTTTAATTTTAATTTTTACATTGCTTTTGCCATCTTTTCCTCCGCTTCTTTTCGGTTGTCTGACATTTCGTTGCGACAAATTAATAAGACAGTTTTTGACGGATTTTAATTGGGCTAGCAATCTTAAAAAATGAATATGTGAAATTGCTCAGAAACTTAAAGCGGACTGTTGGGCAAATCCAATGCCCTTTTCACCATAAATTTGCGATTTTGGTGAATTTTAGGGCCGGTAGGCGCCGCCGCGGGCAAACTAGAGATTTTAATGAATTTCTTAACAAAAAGAATAATTTTTCAGCAATTTCAGGGGAGGGCCGGAAGGCTTTAAGAGAGAGAGAGAGAGAGAGCGAGAGAGAGAGAGAGAGACAGAGAGAGAGAGAGAGAGAAAGAGAGAGAGTGAGAGAGACAGAGAGAGAGAGAGAGAAAGAGAGAGAGAATGGCTCTTCGAATGGTTCTTTTATAGGCTCTTCCAACGGGGTGAAGGCGTTCCTGGCACGGATGAGCGGCAGCAGAAGAACCAACACCAAGAGATCATGGAGCAAAATCGGAGAATACTTTTTTTTGGGATAAAAGGCGGAAAGGCGGAGATTAAGGGGGAGGGGTCACGGGAAAGATGGAAAAAACGGGAAAATTCCTTTGGGACGAACGATTTGATCCGGCTCCAAAGTTGGCAAAAGATTTCTTTTGAAAAAGATTTATTGGTGATCATTGATCAACAGCAGTGTCCAGTTTTATGTCCTAAAAACCTTGTGTGCCAAAAAACATCGCCACACCACCTGAAAGCTCTCCTTCGTTTAATTGTGTGAAACGGATCATGAAATTTTTAATCCCGAAAACCGGTCCGGGTCAAAGTTCTCTTATCCTTACTTATCTGGAATTTTCAAGAGTCCGGGCTCTTGTTAACATCAATATAATCCAAATTTTTTATTTAATATAAAGATAAAATAAATTCAATTTCAATTAACAATTCAAAAAAGAATTGATCATTTCTCAAATATTCATTCATTCTTTCCGCTGATTACTGCTTGGCCCCGCTGGGCTCGAGAACACTTTTTCGTTGCTTTTATCCGTTTCAGACAATGGCCTAAATTAAATGCAATTTAATTCGGTGGAAAGAAACATTTAACAATGGCAAATGCCACTGAATCATTCATTGGCTTACACTTACCCAATGCAATTTTGGAAGGCACACAAATCAAAAAAGACATTGTTCAAATTGGCATCCAAATTTTCTTCAAATTTCCACCGAACCACCGCCTCCGCCGTCCCCCCAATTTGGCATCGCTTCAGCAGCCAATCATTAAACGAGTCATAACCACCATGTTCATTAAGTTTAAGCGCTTTAAGTGTCAGCTTTTCGTTCGTCTGTTCGTTCACCAATTCAAATGGCACAATTGGCATTGACATATGAGAATTGGTAAAGTGAACGGCGTAACTGACAGAAGTTCGGGCACGGACAAAAATCTAAATAAAAATAAAAATATTGTTTAAAAAAATTATGAAATTGTGCCGGCGACCTCCTTGAAATTGTTGATCCATTCAAAGTCGTCATATCCCTTAAAATCGCCCCAAAACAATTGCTTCGATTGGCCATCTTTTTTCGGTGTGTGCAACCATTTGGACAGCACTTGGCCAGCAGAATTTGCATTTGACTCATCAAAATCATCGCCATCAATCAGCAGCAGAACACCGGGCAAAAGACGATGGGAATGGATGCAATTCAACTGATTGAGATCAGAGAGAATTGTCGGCGAAATCAAACGACGCAAATTGTCCAAATGATCGCCATTAAGAAGGCCCAAACGGCGAATGTTTGGCGCAAAAATGGGCCAAATTTCCCGGACAAAAACATGCCAAACTGGCTGGACGTCGTCGCCGTTGTATCCATATCCATACAAAGCCAAATCCAAATTGGTGCCAATTCTGTCCCAAATGTGCTTGTTGGAACGGAGAAAAGCGATCATGGCATAGTCAATGTAACTGCAAAAAAATGAATTGCTTTTTTTAATGAAATGTGCTTTTTGGCAACTCAATTCGAAGTTTCTTAAAGCGCATTTTGTAGGGCAACGGACGGTCCGGCGGTGGAAATCTGTGCTCTTCGAAGGCTGTCCAATTAGCATGTCTCGGATTTGGTCTGTGGTCCTTGCGAATAATGATTGGTCGCCAAATTGTCAATTCTGTTTTGCCATCAAAATGTTTATCCACTAAACAATCAAAACGTGGCGAAAGCAGTGCCATTTTGAGGCCGAGTTCAGGACGATCAAAATGAGGGAAAATGTCCATCCACACATCGTTACAAATCCAGCTGAAATTCGTAAAAAGATATACTTAAATGAGAAATCGGTGGCTTATTTACAGTTTGATGGGACAAATAAAACAAAAAATAAATTAGTTAATAGGGGGGGGGGGGGGCTATAGGTCAAAATAAATCATAAGCCCATCGTGGTTTTTCTTCGGGCACATTAAACTGCAAAGGTGCCGAAAAAATCTTTCATTAAACAATTTTTCTCACATTTTTCTTAAACGCCGTCGTTTCATTGCGCGGCAATTAGCAGCAGCACTTTTTTGTCGTATGTTGTGATTGCAAAAAATATCAAAATACTGATAAACAAATTAAAATGACAAAATTATCAATAAAAAAGTTTAAAAATATTTTCTTAAATGCAATAGATTTGTACATATGCAGGTAATTATATTTATGGATATTGACGTTTTTTCGTTCATTTCTCAACAAAATAAATCGGGGCAGAAAAAATGTTTAAATAAATAACAAATCGCAGCCAAAAGTCAGCAGCTACTTGGAAAATGAACAGAAAAGAAAGTTGAAAAAGGCAGATACAACGAAAAGGCAGCAAATTTATTTGAAATGGAAAGGCAAATGATGGCCAACAAATGAAACAAATTGGCCATTCCGTGCATTTAAATCAATTTTGGCCAATTATTATAAAATAGCGATGAATGCAAAAAACATGGATATAAAATCGCTAAACTGGCCATATGGTGCAGAAAAATCACGTGAACATAAAAATGGACATAAATTTTGTAAATTGAGGGGTAAATTTCAAAATTTTTTCTTCAAACGCTAAATGCAGGAATAAATAGCGAAATATGAAAGTATGGAAAACAAAATTGGAAAGATTGGCGCGACAAAAATAAATGGACGCATAAATTCACTGCCAAAAAGTTCAAATTTTTCATTTAACAAAGAGGAAAATACAAGCATAAGCCTATTTCAATTAATATATAATTCAAAAAAGGATCGATTATTTCTCAAATAATTCATTCATTCATTCCGCTGATCACTGCTTGGCCCCGCGCGACTCGAACATCCTTTTACGTCACTTTTATTTGGTCGAGACAATGGCCTAATAAAAAATTAAAAGCAATTTAATTAGATGAAAAAGAATTTAGCAATGACAAATCCATTGGCTCACTGCTTACACTGACTGACTTACCCAATGCAGTTTTTGAAGCGTTCAAATAAAAAAAACACATTGTTCAAAGTATTCGCCGAATTTCCATCTTTTTTCTCACCAACAATCGGAAATCTTTGCATTATCCACCAACGTAAAGAGCTGGTATCCGATTTTGTCTTCAATGTCAGCTTTTCCTTGGTCCGTTCATTCACCAATTCAAATGGCACAATTGGCGTTGACACGTGAAAAGTAAAGTTGACAGTGTAACTGACCGAAGTGAGGGCACGGACAAAAAGCTAAACAAATTCAAAATTTCAAAAACCCAAAAAAAAAAATTATGAAAATGTGACGACGCCCTGCTTGAAATTGTTGACCCATTCAACGTTTGTGGATGCCCTCAATTCATAGCAAGACAATCGCTTCTTCGACGGATGACCATCTTTTCTCGGATTGTGCAACCATTTGGCCAATGCTTGGCCGGCAGAAATTGCGGCATTTGGCTCATTAAAATCAGCAGCAGCAATTACACCGGGGAACAGAGTGCCGGAATTGATTGAATTGATGTTGAGATCAGAGAGAATTGTTGGCGAAATGAGACGCAGCAAATTGTCCAAATGATCACCATCGGTAAAGCACAAATGGCGAATGCTTGTCGTAAAAATGGGCCAAATTTGACGGACAAAAACATCCCAATTTGGCTGGACATTTGCAATTGACAAATCCAAATTGGTGCCCATTCTGTTCCAAATGTGCTTGTTGGAATGGAGAAATTCGATGACGAAATTGTCAATGTACCTAAAGAGGAAACAAAATGAAAAGCATTGGATACACGATATGTAGTGAATTAAACAGTACTTAATTCGAAGGTAATAAAAGCGAATTTTGTTGTGCAGCGGCTGTTTCGGCAATGGAAATTTCACTAAAATGCCACCGACGCACACAGACAATTTCGGTGTTGGCTCAATGTCGTCGTCATTGTCATTGTCAATTATCATCCATTTCCAAATTGTCAATTCTGTTTTGCCATCAAAATGTTTGTCCACTAAACAATCAAAACGTGGCGAAACCAATGCCAATTTGTGGCCGAGTTGAGGACGACCAAAAAACGGAAGAATGTCCATCCAAACATCGGTGCAAATCCAGCTAAATGTTGTTGAAAAGGGTAATTAAAATTTTTAAATTGTGTAAAAATTCCTTACATTTTCCTTAAACGTCGATTCATTTTGCGGCAATTAGGCCAAGCACACTAGTCGTAAATTATGATTACGAAAAATTATGACATTAAATGTTAATTTTCTTTGCCTTTTATTTATATGGGTTTTTCTCAAAATTGTCACTCTCTTTTTATAAGTTTTTCGATTCGGTGCGCTACGCTTTTATTTTAGTATAAAATGCCTTTGTTTCGCTTCCTCCTCCTCATCATTCCATTCATTCATTCATTACTGGTCCATGCAAATGCTTTTAATTCTTTGCTTTTGAACTCCTCCATTTTGCTTCTAAATTCCAAACACTCTTTGTTTGATTTGAATGGACTAAAATTGGTTTTTTGTTTCACACACAAAGCAGACGAAATTGACTAATTCAATGATTTTTCTCGCATCCTGGATTTCATTTTCAACCATTTTTGGATTTTATGTTAAAATTTTAAAGTATTTTTCTTTTTAATAATTGCTTTTAACTTTTCAAGTATTCCAATTAATCCATTAATCTCTCTTCTAAGTCGCTCAATTGGCATCCACAAAATGTCGGACAATCCAAACGAAGCGGAGAAGCAAATGAAAAAAGAAATGTAATAATACAGTTTTAAAAAATGGCTTTTCCTTATTTCAAAAGCAATTCCACCCGCTTTTCAGCTTCATCTCTGGCGACGCATGGCTTTGTGTGTTCGACCTGTTGCCTCCCCGTCAGCTTGGCCTCCAAATTGCGTTGATCAGTGACCGATTTGACGCACGGGTGGACGAACATTTCAAGTCTCGACGCCGCGCGTTGGGCTTCATCCGAATTTGGCACAAAATTGGCGAGGATGGCAAAATGGAGACGCAAATTGTCAATGCACGTGGTCAACCGTTGCCAATGCCGACCGTACCGGTGCCCAACAAAGTGGTCGCCTTCAACGGCATCGTCATCAAGTAGAGTTGACACTGGAAACTACCTTCACCATTTTCAGCAGGCGACAATTCGGATTAATGGGACTGAAAAGTCCGTTTGCCAACGACGAGACTCAGTTGTCCACAAAATAACATGGCAAGTTTAACGCTTCACAAACTTTTGAAGAAGCATTTTGCTTCTAGAAAAATTTATGAAGCGTTCAACTTTTGTCATGTTATTTTGTGGTCGTATGAACAGAGATAACATTAGAACAATCCGACTGAGTCCCAATGGCAATTTGACTTTTCAGTCTCGGCTCCTTTAACTTGACTAAAAATTGTCGCTGGTCACTTAAAATGGCACATCATTCTTCGTTCCTCTTCATCTTGTTTTCCCCCTTTTTCAGTTATTTGGACCGCAATGGCATGGAATTTCTCGAACATTTTCGCCGTCTGTTCACCACTTGTGGCACTTTGGCGATCAAAACGAATTGTGCTCGCCTCTTGGACTTCATTCTGCGCAACATCCCGTCAACTGCTGGTGTCCATGCCAATTCGCCTTCCTCTGCTGTTGCTGCTTCTGATCACCAACCGTTGATGCTCAAATGGCTGTGTGCGCCGTCGCCCCGATCGCGTGACGCTAACATTTTGCCGCCAAAAATGCTCTCTTTGGACGTTGACACTGAATGGACCGTCACAACAATTAACCAAATCAAAGCGGTGTGCATTTTTTTGATGATTCATCAACAATTTGTTGCAATTTTTTGTCATTTTCCGGCTTCTAAGCATTTTTTCCTCCCTTTTTAGGCATTTCTCAGTGCTTCGTCGCCGGCCACTTTTGTTTGCGTTTTCCGCGACCCACGCTTTGAATATTGGTTCGAACCCATTTATTGGGGTGAATTTTTTGCTCAATTTTTTCCCGCGACAAAACAAAAATAATTTTTTTTTTCAATTTTTCAGGTGTTTTTTACGAGCACTTGACAAACGGAAGGACTGAGGAACAACTGATCATTGAACGCCGTGCCGATGATTACCTTCTGCTGGTCCGTTGCCCGATTTCGCGTGATTCGGACAAATGGACAACTTGGGAGGACGAAGCAATTGGATGGTTTTCTGATGAGCCTCTTCACCAGCGCCGCAACCGTATCATTGTGTGCATGCGCGATGAACGCTCTGTCGGCGATAAGTACAAAATTTCCGAAAATTTCCGGAAAATATTTTTTTCCATTTTTAGTCTTCTTGACAACAACAACGACGACGCGGCAGCATCAGATCCTGGTCCGAGTGTTCAGCAACAATTGCAGGCGGAGTCGGTTTACGATGACGAAAACGAAATGAATCAGGACGACGACAACGATGAGGAAGATGACGATAACGACAGTGCCGACGACAGTAATGATGATGATGACGACATTAATGATGATGATTCGTGATTGTAATGATGATATTGTGATAATGATGATTAGTAATTGTAATGATGATGATAATGATGATGATTAGTGATGCTCGTGCAAATTGTGACCTTTTTGACTTGTTGGATAAAAAAAAACTAACAGTTTTGCCAGCAGAGGAATGAATGGGATGGGATAGAGGAGGGCACGACTTTGGCCTCATTGGATTACACCCGTTTTTGATTTCATTCATCGTTGTTATTGAAATTCAACTCTCATTATTCCTCTGATCACTCCAATCAGTATGTTTTTCCCCTCTGATCAGTCTGATGTGCTTTTCTTCATTTCCTCCATGAAAAAAGTTTCCTATCACTGATGCCTCCTCCTGTTCAGCTTCACTCTCTCCCTGATTAAAAAGTCATTTTGCTCTCTGATCAGTGTGTTCCTTTCATTCCTGATCAAAATGATCGTAACCAAACACCATTTGACCCGATTTCCAAAAAATTGGTCTCAAAAATCACATATATTTAAATGCGATTTTGTGATGACTTTCCATTCTTTCCACTTGTAAATTTTAGGCTTAATGAAGAGAATGATGAGAGCTGATGATGATTAGGTGATCTACAGTGATTAGTAATTTATGTTGTATGCACCAAAAAATTGCCAAATATGCGCATAATCAGGGGCGTATATAGAAAAAATTTTCGGGGGGGGGGGGAGGACCCGACCTGGGGCCTTTCAGAATTACGAAAGACAAACGACAGAGACAAACGGCAAACGATATATTTGTCGTTAGTATACGCCGTTTGTCGTTTATCATCAATCAGAATTAAAAATTTTGTCGTTTGTCGTATGTCTCCCGAAATTAGTCGTTTGTCGTCTGAAATTAGGCGTTTGTCATTTGTCTCGAAAATTTTTGGCCGTTTTAAGGCAAAACACTTGTAAAAATAATGGAAAATGAAGGTCCGGCGGTGCCGATAGGCGCCGCCGGGAAAATTTTCAAAATTTGAGTGCTATTTATTACGAAAATTGCCTATAAATTTTTAAATTTTCGTTTGGGGGGGGGGAGAATTCGAAAATTTTTTCCATTATTTGCTGGAAAATTTTAAAAAAACTCTTGCTATTAACGTAGTTCTATGTATCCAATAATATATTAAATTTAAAAAAAATCTTGCAAAAATTTACAAAAAGTTATCACCAAAAATACCGAAAAATTTAGACTTATTAATTTTTACCTTAACTTTTTAAAACTCAATAAAATTTTCTGAAATTTAACAAATTAAATGAGAAATCTTTGAGCTATCTTTTCATATTAAGTGCGGTGTAAATTAATTGATGTTAAACAATTTTAATTAAATGAACTTACATTTTTTGATGATCCTAAAAATATGATACTATTAATTCCGTCATAACTTTTTCAGAAAACAATCAATTTAATTTTAATAAAATGCAGAAATTGTGTAAGAATTCATTCAGACTTCGAGCTTCGGGTAATTTACCCGAAGTTTCGGGAAAAAGAAAGTCGTCGGATTTAAAGTCATTACAATGAGGTGAAATTGATGATTCTTTGTTTTCTGTTTGTAAAACGATTCCATCATGTTTCACAGATACTTCAACAACAATGCCATCGCTTTTCTCGACAATTTTTGCCAACTTTTTGCCAATTGTCCAATTAATTTGACCATCGATACATTCGAGGACATGGAATTGATTTTGCACAACATTTGGCCAATGATCGCGACAAACATTTGTGCCATCCAATTGTCTAACACTTTTTTCCACTGTAAATTCGTCCCGTCAATTCTCGGCGACTGTCCATCGCTTCGCGTTGTCAATGCCTATTCTTGTGCTTTCTTTGCCGAATTTCCATTTGATGACAATGCCATGGCATCGGATGGACAAGCGTTAGCCAAATGGCTTTTCACTCCCTGTCCAGACAATGTGCCAAAGGTGTTGAAATTCTGGTTGCAATTGAATGATGGGAATTTGGCGTCACGGATTGAAGCATTCAAATCGGTGATTTCAATTTGATTGTTTTTGTTTTATTTGGCATTTTTACGGTCTTCGGGGTTCGTTGACAAAAAAATATTTAGGACGATATTTTCAACTCGTTTTTGGCAAAAGTTTTTTGGCGCACTTTTATTTTAGACCTTTGCCAATTGCTTCATCTCCCGTCAATTTCATTGCCATCATTCACTCACTTCCCGAATGGTTTTTTCTCCGTTGTGCCGTTTGATCAGACCAACGAATTGACTCGGGAGCAATTGACGTTGAAAGAGATGAACGATATCGACCGTGTTCTTCTGATCCGTTGTCCGATTGTGCGCGATGAAAGCAAATGGGAGAAGGAAGCGATTGGATGCAATTTTATGGATCAGTGGAATCGGATCGACATTTGAGATGGGTCAGTGAATGCATAATGCTTATTCAAATATCCAAATTTATTGCTTTTCGATTTTTTAGGCTTATTGACGCAATGATCGACCCAAGTGATCAGAAGCAGAAAGAGTTTTCCAACATTTGCGCAAATTCGGCCCTTCAATTCTCAACGATTCTCCATCACTTCGCGTTGTCTCTTTCAATTTTGACGAATTCATCCCCGAATTTCCGGCCAATGACAATGCCATGGCATCGAATGGACAAACGGTGGTCAAATGGCTTTTCATTCAAAACGGCACCTTTATTAATTGATTTATTTTCCACTTTTACGGTTTTTGGAGTTCACTGGCAAAATGAATCAAAAGATTTCTATCTTTTGGCACTTGTATGATTTAAATCGTGCCGTACACAAAATTGACCTTTTGGCATTGAAAAGGATTAACAATAGCCATCTTTTTCTTGTTAATCCGTTGTCCAATTGCGCGAGACGCGGACAAATGGACAAAATGGGAGAAGGAAGCGATTGGCTGGGAATTTTATGATCAATGGAACAGAATTGAAATTAAAATTGACGATGAGAACAAAATCGGGGATGGGTCAGCGAATGCTTTTTCAAATGTTCAAATTTAATGCCATTTCTATTTTTAGGCTTTTCGACGAAACTCCCGGCCAAAGTGATCAGAAGCAGAAGTGAATGAATGAATTAATGAGAAGTGATTGACCCAATTGAATTTTGGATTGGAAAATTAATTTTGAGGCAATTTTTTTCGTTTCTAAAGATAAATTTTCGCGATTTCCTGAAATCGGAATATTTTGATCTGGGATTTATTAGCTTATAAATTTTAAATTTTTTGTATTCCAAAAAGTTATGATCAGAAAGAACTTTTGAATGAAACGAATTCAGTTTGGCTATAAAATGGTCTTTTTTCTCCTCCCTCCACTCTCATTCATTCGCTCATTTCGCGTCTTTTTTTTGTTCCCGTAATGTCTTCGAGAATTCCGTACGTTTTTTTTCATCGTATCACTTTCTTGACCAAAAAAGTTGGCCAATGTTGCAAAAGTGAAAATTTTTTCAACCACTAAATCTTTCCACATTTAGCTTTCCTGGCTTTGCCCTTTTTTTGCTTTCCCATTTTCCATTCATTCATTCCCCAAAATTCATTTTTGTTTTGTTTTCAGTTGCTACGTTGTGCCTGTTCTGTTGGTCGGCTGTGGCACCATTCTTTGGTTCTTTTGGGACCACGCCAAAAAAGGACGACGCCCTCCCAAAAAAGAAATGTAAAAAAAAAACAATAAAAATTAATAAAATTAGAAAATTCTGTTTTCAGCTTCATCTCAGCCGATTGTTCGCTGGAAGTGTTCGCTTTTCTTGCGCCTTCACAACTTGGTCTTGGAATTGCACTGATCAGCCACAAATTTGACTTTTACGTGGACGAACATTTCAAAACGCGCAGATGGATATTTGGCAACCAATTGCTAATTCAGAAGAAAAAACAATTGTTTGGCAGCAACGGAATGCAAATTGTCGGTGCCAACGGCGGAGCAAAAGCATTGCCAATCCCACAAAATCCGTTGCCGAACAAAGTGATCGGATTTAAGCGCATCATCATCACGTAAAAATTATTGTCCGTCAAATTACAATTGATTTTGTGTATGTTTTCTGCTGGTTTCAGTTACTTGGACCACAATGTTCTCACATTTCTCGGCCATTTTCACCGCTTTTTCGCTTCATCTCCAACATATTTGACAATTGTCACTGAAAATGTTCGCATTTTGGCGTTCGTTCTGTCCACCAATTGGCCACTGCTCCGCGAGTGCATTTGTCTGCTGTATTTGCCGAACTTCGCTTTTCGCCGAATGCGTCAATTGGCACCCGCCATTCTCAATGATTATCCATCGCTTCGTTTTGTCATGTTCAGTGGCGACGGCATTCTCCCCGAATTTCCGCCCGATGACAGTGCCATGGCGACGGATGGTCAAGCGGTGGTCAAATGGCTGTTGTCGTCTCGTCCGGACGGTGTGCCGAAGCTGCTAAAGTACACCGTGAATTCATCAGCGAATGAATGGTCGTCAAGAATTGAACAATTCAAAACGGTGACTGACTGATTAAATCTTCAACCATGTTCAAATTCATTTTTGTTTGGCCCATTTTTAGGCATTTTCCATTGCTTCTTCTCGTGTTGGCTTCTCCGTTTTCTTTCAATGTTCGCTGTTAACGCCATTTTTGATGACAAACGAATTGACTGGGGAGCAATTGGCATTGTCAAAATGTAGTGAACAACGCTTTGTGCTCACCCGCCGTTGTCCAATTGTGCCGAATGAAAGAGAGAAACAATGGAAGGAATTGCTAATGGATGACCGGTGGAACCAAATTTACATTGGCATTGGAGACCACGGAATCGACAATGGGTGAACAAAATGAATGATTCCGATTCAAATCGTTCATTATATATTTTTGTTTTAGTCTTCTCGACGCTTCCCCCGGGCCGAGTGGTCAGCAGCAGAAATGAATGAATGAATTAATTTAATTAATTGATGCGATAATGTGACACCGAAATAGTTGTTCATTTCACAATTATTGTATGTTGTATTGATAAAAACCCAACTCGTACTAGGCCAACTCGTACTGCCCCAACTCGTACTGTTTTTTGACAAAAAAATGGTCATAACTTTTGTCAAAGTCGACCAAATTAAACATTTTTGGTATCATTCAATAGCCCTTAAAATTCTCTATCTATCCACCAAGTTTCAAAAAATTTGATAAAGTTTGAAAAAAGTTATGGACGAAAAAAAATTTTTTTACGATTTTTGGCGATAACTTTTTTGAAAAGCAATAAAATTTTCTTGTATTTTGCATATAGATGGAGAACATTAAGAGCTATCAAATGGTACCAAGAATGTTTAATTTGGTCGACTTTGACAAAAGTTATAACCATTTTTTTGTCGAAAAACAGTACGAGTTGGGGCAGTACGAGTTGGCCTAGTACGAGTTGGGTGTCGTCCGTTGTATTTCTTATTTTAACTTTTGCTTTCTCTCAAATTCGTCCATTTCCATTGTGTAATTGGTGTGATTGTGCGTTGTTAAAAATGACATTTGAAAAGTTCAAATCAGGATTTCTATATGTTCTTTCTAAGAAATGTTGTCATGCGGATCCATTCGATTATATTTTGGTCCAAATAGTTGCTTTTATGACTCCCAAATAGCTGAAGCGCTGTTTTTGAATGTTTATCGCTCCTTTTGTTGACGTTTTTAATTTAAATAAATGTGGGGCCGCTAAACGGAAAAATACCGATTATTTTGGTATTTTTTGCATTAAAAATCCTCACCCTATGAAATAACAAATGTATGACCATATTCTTCTTGTTTTCAAACACGTACTTTACTTGTCATTCATCAAATACGAATCGCTAGTAGAGACCGGACGGGATCGGAATCCCGCGGGATTTCTTCGGGATCCCGATCTCGGGATTAAATTCGGGATCCCGACCTCAGGATCCGTCCCGATCGTTTTTCCAAAATGTTCGGGATTGATCGGGACCGGGATTCAGTCGGGATCCCGACTCGGGATCCCTCCGACACCAGTTGTCCGGTCTCTATCAGCATAAATGAATGAATGAATAATTTGCTGAGAAGAAGTGATCGATCAATTAGTATTTTGGAGTTGGAAATGAATTTTAGGCGTTATTTTATAAATTCTTTTAAATATGTTCTTTTATTGCAATGATCAAATTGATTTGCTTTTTTAAAAGATAAATTTTGCGATTTCTTGAAACCGGAACTCGGCTCATTTGCAGTTGATCCAGTAATTCTGTTGGAATTTAATAGAGTTCTGACTGGATCGGGACCAGACCAAATCGATCGGGATTTGAATCACGACACCAGGGTTTGAATCCCAATAGTCCTCTGTCTTGGCCCGATTTCAAATTCCGACAAGTTGAAAGAGTCGTGCTGAAGAAAATTTTATGGATGGGTCGGAGGAGGGAGGTCGGCGCCAAAAACTTGCAAAAGAGTCCCGGCAAAACTGAGAGGGTCTTGCTGATCACTATTTTTTGAAATGGGATTGTCCAGACAGGCATGGCAAAAATCTAATTAATAAAATTCTGATCACTGGAGATAACATAATTCATCATCTCTCATCATTCAGCCAAAAATTTACAAGTGAAAAGACTGGGAATTCATCAGAAAACAAGCATTTAAATCAGGGCTGCCAAATGTGAGGCTTTAGCCTCATTTTGTGGTTTTTTGGTAGGTCAATGAGGCTAAATTTTCAAAATGAGGCTTTGAGGCTTTTTGTGGTTTTTTGAGAAATTTTGAGGCTTTTTGTGGGTTTTTGAGAAAAATCGCAAAATAAAGAATTTTTTTAACGAAAATCTGCTAAAGATATGGTCAAAATTCTCAATTTTTTCCCTGGCGGCGCCTATCGGCACCTCCGGACCCTAAAACCTTTTATTTTTTTAAAAATTTGCTCAAAACCTAAAATTTGGCCATTTTTGTGGACAAATCTGCTAACAAATCGTATTAAAAATCACAAAAATTTTCCCGGCGGTGTGTTATTATTTAAATTAGTGCTAAATTGTTTGGCGTTTTGACTATTTATTGATATTTGTTTTATTCATTCTCATTTTCATTCAGTTGTTCTCCCCTCTTAAAGTTTTTGTTATGTTTTGCTGTTCTCCGTCTTTTTGGATTTGATTGATTGTTTTGTTCCCCCCTCGTCTTCTGAATTTGTTTGTGTTTGATTTTAATAAAGTGAAAGCCTATTTGGTTGTGTGTCGTGTGTGTTCTTCGAGTGCGGTGGATCAAATTTTATATTACGTGGCGCTCCTGACATTTTGGGTAAGCTCACTGCAGGTTTTATTTGATTTTAAATTTGGGAGGAAAGACCAAAATCGGTTTTTGTTTTTCGACTTGGACTTTTATATTTGCGGCATTGCTTTCGAGCCCGAAGACCGGGAATAAACGCAACAAACGGCATCGAAAATTGCTCAAAGATTGAGAAATTGCATAAAATTTTTTGCTCAAAGACAGATAGTGCCGAAATTTTTAAATTGTTGAAATTTGTCCAAAGTTGCTCAGAGACTGAGAAGATTGTCGAATTTGATTTTGGAATTGAACCAAGACGGTTAAACGAGAATGTTTTTGAGAACGCCACCACTAACGCGGCAAGAAAATTTTGGCGGTGAGCAGCAACTGAGAAACAGATTGTTGCCAGCGACAAGGAACACCGCCAACTCAGTGGTGATTGTGGTGGATGAAATCGAACAAAACGAGCGAACGGCGATGAATGCACCGGTTGTGAATTCTCGTTCAAGCGTGAACAACAGAAATGTGAGAGAAAATGGTTTGGGAGAATTAAGTGAAAGATTTTTGTCAAATCGTTTGGAAAACGGATTGGGAGTAAGCAATTTGAACACTGCGGGATTAGTGCCTATCTATCCCCCCGTCCATGAATCAACTCCAGTGAGTGTATTGCATGGTGTGGACGGAAATTTTAGCAATTCAATGGGAAATCAAGGACATGGGAATGCTATTATGTCGGTGAGAAATGATGTGCAGTATACGCAGCCGAGATTGGACGGCGCCCATCCAGTTTTTGTGCGTCAAATGGCTGTTCACTCCCAAATGACAGCTCTGCGCCAGGCCAACGATCAGCCGCGCATGGCAACGAATTCTTCCGAGCACATTGCTCGCGACGCTCGAACGGAGAATATTCTTTGCCACAACAACCCGCAGCAACAAATGGAGAATTTTCAGCAGAATTTGGGACGGCAAACACTTCGTGGAGTTGAAAATTTCGAACACGAAAATCGCAATTAGGGTTGTGAGGGGCGAAATCCAAATGCAGAACCGAATATAAACCCGCGCCCAAATAGCCAACATTTTCATGTTGCAAATCAAAATCATCCGTATGTTAACGACATACCGGACACCCGAAGGAATGAAATGCATGATATGATTTTGGCGCAGGCAATTAAAAGCCTGAACAATTTTTCATACTCAATGGCATTAAATTCTCTGCCTGAACTTAAAGGGAATTCCGGGGCAGATGCCGTCCGATCGTTTTTCCGGCATTTCGATGTCGCAACCGATGAATGGCCTGAAGCGAAGCGCTTAAGCGCACTCCGATCAAAGTGTTTGGGGCGTGCCGAATGCACATTCAATGTTGCGGTTGCCAACAACCCATTCCGCTATGACAGCGTAAAGAGAGCGATGATAAATCTGCTGGAGGAGACTGATGCTAGGCAAATGTTGAGGAAATTTTTTGTTGCTCCGCCGAAAAACCGCAAACGGAAATTTCGGTATTCGAGACCAAAGACCTCTCGAGCATTTCCATTTTAATGGCCCTAATTAAAGTGGCAATAGTGAGAGATTTTATGTAAAATCTTTTATGTAAAATCATTTCTTCACTTAGCCAAAGGCTGGGTCAAAGATTTGAATTTTTATTCACTTTTGATTTTGAAAATTTCCCTGCCGTTTTTAATCGGTGCATTTTCGGACCCCTCAATTTTTAATGACAATATTATTTGTCAGTTAATTAATTCTTTTTTTAATTCAACGGCAAGAAAAAGCGTGGAATGGCGGCGAAGAGAAGCGAAATGGGCATAACGGAATGCCCTTTTTCGAGACTCTTGACAAATTTGAATTTTGCAATTTCAAAAATGGAAATTTACATTTTTATAAGTTCACCACAATTCTTCAATTAGGCTAATTGTGTCGAACACGCAAATTTAATTTAAATAAATTTAATTATTTTTTTTTAATTTTTCAAAATTCTGCTAATGGACAAACAAAACAAAGGTTTGATGAGTTCGATGCCAAATGCAATTTTTTAGTGAAGGCAATTACCGATTTTTAGGTAATATGAGAAGTGGCAAAAGTATCAAAGATTGAAATATTCATATTTAATTATATTTTAATTTTTTTGTTAAATAATAAATTAGCTTAAAGTCATCAAATTAATCACTCTTGCTATTAACGTAGTTCTATGTATCCTATAATATATTAAATTTAAAAAAAATCTTGCAAAAATTTACAAAAAGTTATCACCAAAAATACCGAAAAATTTAGACTCATTAATTTTTACCTTAACTTTTTAAAACTCAATAAAATTTTCTGAAATTTAACAAATTAAATGAGAAATCTTTGAGCTATCTTTTCATATCAAGTGCGGTGTAAATTAATTGATGTTAAACAATTTTAATTAAATGACCTTACATTTTTTGATGATCATAAAAATATGATACTATTAATTCCGTCATAACTTTTTCAGAAATAATCAATTTAATTTTGTTGATAGCCCAAAGATTTCTCTATTATTCAGTTCAATTTGAAAATATTTCTATTGAATTTCAAAAAAGTTAGCGTGAAAATTGTGGAATCTAAATTTTTCGAACTTTTTTGGTTAAAACTTAGTAAATTTTTACTAATTATTTGCAAAACACATAAGTAATAGAAGATACTTGGAGTAATAAATTTAAATATTTCAAAGGCCGTATTTCTGGATATCTTCTGATCAGGAATGATAGAAAGCTATAAATTATATGCGCATAAAATATAAAACCTGAAAAAATGACATGGAATTGATTTTGCGCAACATTTGGCCAATGATCGCGACAAACATTTGTGCCATCCAATTGTCTAACACTTTTTTCCACTGTAAATTCGTCCCGTCAATTCTCGGCGACTGTCCATCGCTTCGCGTTGTCAATGCCTATTCTTGTGCTTTCTTTGCCGAATTTCCATTTGATGACAATGCCATGGCATCGGATGGACAAGCGTTAGCCAAATGGCTTTTCACTCCACGACCGGACAATGTGCAAAAGGTGCTCAAATGCTGGTTGCAATTGAATGATGGGAATTTGGCGTCACGGATTGAAGCATCAAATCGGTGATTTCAATTTGATTGTTTTTGTTTTATTTGGCATTTTTACGGTCTTCGGGGTTCGTTGACAAAAAAATATTTAGGACGATATTTTCAACTCGTTTTTGGCAAAAGTTTTTTGGCGCACTTTTATTTTAGACCTTTGCCAATTGCTTCATCTCCCGTCAATTTCATAGCCATCATTCACTCACTTCCCGAATGGTTTTTTCTCCGTTGTGCCGTTTGATCAGACCAACGAATTGACTCGGGAGCAATTGACGTTGAAAGAGATGAACGATATCGACCGTGTTCTTCTGATCCGTTGTCCGATTGTGCGCGATGAAAGCAAATGGGAGAAGGAAGCGATTGGATGCAATTTTATGGATCAGTGGAATCGGATCGACATTTGAGATGGGTCAGTGAATGCATAATGCTTATTCAAATATCCAAATTTATTGCTTTTCGATTTTTTAGGCTTATTGACGCAATGATCGACCCAAGTGATCAGAAGCAGAAATGACTGAACGATTTGTTGAGAAATGATCCATTTAATTGATGTGGAATTTGATAATGAATTTTAGCTCATCTGCTGATGTGTATAATTGTTATTTTTGTTGCGGTTGTCACAAATTGTATTATATGTATAACGTATGCCCTTAGGATAAATCCGGTCTGGTTTTCAGGATTAAACAAATCCGCAATTTGTTTTGAGTTTATTTTTTGACATTCTGAAATTGTTTGTATGACACCAGCATGGAAAATCAAAAAGACAAAAACCATGCGAAAATTCATAAAATGAAAAGTTCAGGATTCAGGTGATGTTCGGAATTTCAAAATGAGATTTTAACCATCAAAAATAAAATTTTACGAAAATTTGAGTTAACAAAAGAAACATTTAATGAGCACATAAATAATCGCATAATTAAAATTGTGAGCAAGAAAAACATTGCCATTTGCGCAAATTGAATTGCCACGCAGTCATTGGTTTCAAATGTATCGAGATTTTGTAAAATTTAAGCAATACTTCCCCATTCCATTTTCACAGTTTCATCGACCAAAATGCCATCGCTTTTATTCTCCGCCGTTTTTTGCCAACTCTTCGCCTGCCGTCCGATTAATTTGTCCATTTATTCAACCAGTGACCGCATTTTGGAGTTGATTTTCCGCAACATTTGGCCAATAATTGGAAAAAAACATTTGTGGCATGGCTTTGTTTACGGGAGTTTTCCAACATTTGCGCAAATTCGGCCCTTCAATTCTCAACGATTGTCCATCACTTCTTTTGACGAATTCATCCCCGAATTTCCGGCCAATGACAATGCCATGGCATCGAATGGACAAACGGTGGTCAAATGGCTTTTCATTCAAAACGGCACCTTTATTAATTGATTTATTTTCTACTTTTACGGTTTTTGGAGTTCACTGGCAAAATGAATCAAAAGATTTCTATCTTTTGGCACTTGTATGATTTAAATCGTGCCGTACACAAAATTGACCTTTTTGCATTGAAAAGGATTAACAATAGCCTTCTTTTTCTGTTAATCCGTTGTCCAATTGCGCGAGACGCGGACAAATGGACAAAATGGGAGAAGGAAGCGATTGGCTGGGAATTTTATGATCAATGGAACAGAATTGAAATTAAAATTGACGATGAGAACAAAATCGGGGATGGGTCAGCGAATGCTTTTTCAAATGTTCAAATTTAATGCCATTTCTATTTTTAGGCTTTTCGACGAAACTCCCGGCCAAAGTGATCAGAAGCAGAAGTGAATGAATGAATTAATGAGAAGTGATTGACCCAATTGAATTTTGGATTGGAAAATTAATTTTGAGGCAATTTTTTTCGTTTCTAAAGATAAATTTTCGCGATTTCCTGAAATCGGAATATTTTGATCTGGGATTTATTAGCTTATAAATTTAATTTTGTATTCCAAAAAGATATGATCAAAAAGAACTTTTGAATGAAACGAATTCAGTTTGGCTATAAAATGATCTTTTTTCTCCTCCCTCCACTCTCATTCATTCGCTCATTTCGCTTCTTTTTTTTCGTTCCCGTAATGTCTTCGAGAATTCCGTACGTTTTTTTTCATCGTATCACTTTCTTGACCAAAAAAGTTGGCCAATGTTGCAAAAGTGAAAATTTTTTCAACCACTAAATCTTTCCACATTTAGCTTTCCTGGCTTTGCCCTTTTTTTGCTTTGCCCTTTACCATCCATTATTCATTCATTCCCCAAAATTCATTTTTGTTTTGTTTTCAGTTGCTACGTTGTGCCTGTTCTGTTGGTCGGCTGTGGCACCATTCTTTGGTTCTTTTGGGACCACGCCAAAAAGGACGACGCCCTCCCAAAAAAGAAATGTAAAAAAAAACAATAAAAATTAATAAAATTAGAAAATTCTGTTTTCAGCTTCATCTCAGCCGATTGTTCGCTGGAAGTGTTCGCTTTTCTTGCGCCTTCTCAGCTTGGACTTGGAATCGCACTGATCAGTCGCCGATTTGACAGCCGAGTGGACGAACATTTCAAAACGCGCAGATGGATATTTGGCAACCAATTGCTAATTCAGAAGAAAAAACAATTGTTTGGCAGCAACGGAATGCAAATTGTCGGTGCCAACGGAGGAAAAGCATTGCCAATCCCACAAAATCCGTTGCCGAACAAAGTGATTGGATTTAAGCGCATCATCATCACGTAAAAATTATTGTCCGTCAAATTACAATTGATTTTGTGTATGTTTTCTGCTGGTTTCAGTTACTTGGACCACAATGTTCTCACATTTCTCGGCCATTTTCACCGCTTTTTCGCTTCATCTCCAACATATTTGACAATTGTCACTGAAAATGTTCGCATTTTGGCGTTCGTTCTGTCCACCAATTGGCCACTGCTCCGCGAGTGCATTCGTCTGCTGTATTTGCCGAACTTCGCTTTTCGTCGAATGCGTCAATTGGCACCCGCCATTCTCAATGATTATCCATCGCTTCGTTTTGTCATGTTCAGTGGCGACGGCATTCTCCCCGAATTTCCGCCCGATGACAGTGCCATGGCGACGGATGGTCAAGCGGTGGTCAAATGGCTGTTGTCGTCTCGTCCGGACGGTGTGCCGAAGCTGCTAAAGTACACTGTGAATTCATCAGCGAATGAATGGTCGTCAAGAATTGAACAATTCAAAACGGTGACTGACTGATTAAATCTTCAACCATGTTCAAATTCATTTTTGTTTGGCCCATTTTTAGGCATTTTCCATTGCTTCTTCTCGTGTTGGCTTCTCCGTTTTCTTTCATTGTTCGCCGACAATGGAAGGAATTGCTGATGGATGACCAGTGGTGCCAAATTTACATTGGCATTGGAGAACACGGAATCGGCAATGGGTGAACAAAATGAATGATTCCGATTCAAATCGTTCATTATATATTTTTGTTTTAGTCTTCTCGACGCTTCCCCCGGGCCGAGTGGTCAGCAGCAGAAATGAATGAATTAATTTAATTAATTGATGCGATAATGTGACACCGAAATAGTTGTTCATTTCACAATTATTGTATGTTGTATTTCTTATTTTAACTTTTGCTTTCTCACAAATTGTCCATTTCCATTGTGTAATTGGTGTGATTGTGCGTTGTTAAAAATGACATTTGAAAAGTTCAAATCAGAATTTCTACAGGGTGACAAATAAGTCTTGCAGCACCTATTTTTTGTTGTAACTTTTTTCAAATGCAACCAAAAATGACTAAAATATATTCAAAATGTGCACAAAATATTAGGGAATAATTATTTTTTAACATTTTTATCCTATCTTTTCGTAGTCATAAGATAAAGACAAAAATGTGCCAAAAAAATTTTACTGTTGGCACGCAACTCCCGGTTTAATGTTTTGGTCATTTTCCGGAAAAAGATTTAACGAAAAGAAACCATTTTTGCATGAGAATTAACGGTGATGCGACATTTGCGGCGCTGACATTTGCGGCGCTGACACTTGCGGCGCAGACATTTGCGGCGCTCAGCCAAAGCGACACTTGCGGCGCTGACACTTGCGGCGTGACACTTGCGGCGCCGACACTTGCGGCGACGACACTTGCGGCGCCGACAGATGCGGCGCCCAGTCAAAGCGACACTTGCGGCCCCAGTCAAAATGACATTTGCGGCGCAGAATTAAATGACCCCAAAAATTAGTTAAATTATATTTTTGATTAAAAAAACTTTTTTTAATCACACTTGCAATCCATTTCTTCAAAGCCTTTCATCCCTAGGCGGTACTGCAATGTATGAATGTGATTAATTATATATCATCATCGTTTTGGTTTTCCTTATTGTCAAAATCGATGACTAATCGACGGATCGCTTCATCATTTCGCAGATACTTTTTAAGCGAGACCTTTCAGAAATTCGATCAAAAATGTTTTAATTATATTTTTCGTCTCTCATTATCGATTTTAACAATTTTGGGTAGGAAATAAGCAAATCGTAAATTTCAATGTCCTCGCCGCAAGTGTCTGCGCCGCAGTGTCGCTTTGACTGGGCGCCGCAAATGTCTGCGCCGCAAGTGTCAGCGCCGCAAATGTCAGCGCCGCAAATGTCGGCCAATCGAATTAACGAAGACTCTGGTCACTTGAATGGACTACACAAGATAATTCTCGGGCTCTCTTTAGGCGAATAAAAGGCCCAGATTTTATCATGGATAAAACCCAAAATATTGCCCCCGAACCAGTCATAAATTCCAATCATCCAAAATATTATTCCTGATTTCCTCAAAAAGGCCATTAACTGGCATGAGCTACCACTTGGACCGAGGCTTTATGCCACGCCAAAGAATTTCAGCTGAGTAATTATTTTTGTGCATTTGACCCCTTGAGTCCTCAAAATCTATGAAATTTGACCAATTTCGAAAATCGCCCGAAATTTTGTGAAATAAAAATAATTTTCAATAGCAGTTAAGCACATCTGAAAGAGCAGATTCTGTTGACTATGTTATATGGTTTTAATGTAATTAAACAATTTTTAATTTAGAAAATTGTTGCCCGAAAAAATATTTTCCAAGTTGCGTGCCGTAAGGATATCAGCCCATTTCATAGACCCATAACTTTTTTTCATTTACCTTTTAAAATATTGGCTTTCCTTATCTAATAAAGGAATAATTCTAATTAGTTTTTGCTATTTGTCTAAATGAATCCATTTTAATTTTGACTTAGTGCGCAATTTTTTTTCATTGAAATCAATGATTTCTGATCACTCTCGTTTTGATGTTTTTTTTCTTATTTTATAAACAGTAATTACCACTGATTGTAAGCTTATTTTAAAGAACTATGTTATGCCATATTCTCAACGTGAATTCATAATTTTGCTTCACTTAGTTTAGTTGTTCGAATTTTTTATTGTCTACGCACAGTGAACTTTTGGCGCCAAAAATGGGTCAAAATTATTGATGGTGCCATTATTTCATTGTGAAAATGAAATTTTTCTTTATAATTCAGAATGCTTTAAAGAGAATTGAATGGGCTTCAAAATGAGTATAAAAAGATTAAAATCGGTTTTCTGGTCTATGAGATATTAGAAATTTTAAAGTGGTGCAAGACTTATTTGTCACCCTGTATATGTTCTTTCTAAGAAATGTTGTCATGCGGATCCATTCGATTATATTTTGGTCCAAATAGTTGCTTTTATGACTCCCAAATAGCTGAAGCGCTGTTTTTGAATGTTCATCGCTCCTTTTGTTGACGTTTTTAATTTAAATAAATGTGGGGCCGCTAAACGGAAAAATACCGATTATTTTGGTATTTTTTGCATTAAAAATCCTCACCCTATGAAATAACAAATGTATGACCATATTCTTCTTGTTTTCAAACACGTACTTTACTTGTCATTCATCAAATACGAATCGCTAGTAGAGACCGGACGGGATCGGAATCCCGCGGGATTTCTTCGGGATCCCGACCTCGGGATTAAATTCGGGATCCCGACCTCGGGATCCGTCCCGATCGTTTTTCCAAAATGTTCGGGATTGATCGGGACCGGGATTCAGTCGGGATCCCGACTCGGGATCCCTCCGACACCAGTTGTCCGGTCTCTATCAGCATAAATGAATGAATGAATAATTTGCTGAGAAGAAGTGATCGATCAATTAGTATTTTGGAGTTGGAAATGAATTTTAGGCGTTATTTTATAAATTCTTTTAAATATGTTCTTTTATTGCAATGATCAAATTGATTTGCTTTTTAAAAGATAAATTTTGCGATTTCTTGAAACCGGAACTCGGCTCATTTGCAGTTGATCCAGTAATTCTGTTGGAATTTAATAGAGTTCTGACTGGATCGGGACCAGACCAAATCGATCGGGATTTGAATCACGACACCAGGGTTTGAATCCCAATAGTCCTCTGTCTTGGCCCGATTTCAAATTCCGACAAGTTGAAAGAGTCGTGCTGAAGAAAATTTTATGGATGGGTCGGAGGAGGGAGGTCGGCGCCAAAAACTTGCAAAAGAGTCCCGGCAAAACTGAGAGGGTCTTGCTGATCACTATTTTTTGAAATGGGATTGTCCAGACAGGCATGGCAAAAATCTAATTAATAAAATTCTGATCACTGGAGATAACATAATTCATCATCTCTCATCATTCAGCC